>PVHP010049047.1:0-12256 GCA_004024765.1 Zapus hudsonius
GATACACTACCTGCTGTGTAACTCTGATTACCTGAGTTTGAATCTTTAGACCCCATGTAAAGCTGAAAGCTATGGTTGGCTACTGTAATTCCAGTACATCTATAGCAAGGAAAACAGCAGAGACAGGAGAATTTCCAAGAAGCTTGCGAATAGAGTGGTGAACAAAAATGAGCCACCTTGTCTTAAAGGAGGTGGAAAGAGAGGACAAAGCCAAAAGTTGTCCTTTCAACTCTGCATACACTTCCTGGCACACACACACACACACACACACACACACACACACACACACACACACACACACACACACTCATGTGCTTAACACAACACATGCACATTGGATTAAGGAACCTCAAAAATCTAAAAGAAATTAGATAAATAATTTTTGATATAAAAACTTAACTACTATACTTTAGTAAAAATAAAAGTAATAGGCAAATAAAATAAGGAATGAAGTCAATAATACAGGTAAATTAGTATTTACTGACTTGGATAATCCCTGAGTTAAATTTTTACATTAGAGAAAACTAAGATGCCGAGCCTTGTAAGCTGTATATCTCAATCATAACAAGCTTGTTCTGGTTCTCCTCCATCAAATCATGTTTTTATATTCACATAGTTACAAGTGTTTATATCTATAAATGTGTATATGCACATTTATAAGTTACAGATATAATCAGATATATATATTTGTAACACCACATTTGTAAAATACACTTGTATATGATAGTATAAGACAATTACTGTAACATAAACATATACATTCTAAGATTATGAAACTTGTCATGAACAGTCATTATTTCTTTGAAGAAAAGTAAATTAAGCAATGTGGTGTGTGAATTTATTCCTTTCTTCTAAGCTTTTCCTTATTGTTTATACTTTCCACTGTGACCTACTAAAGAAATGAGAATGAAGTACTATCTGTTCACTAATTTGATTAACAAAAATAAAGCACATTATTTAAAGGGATTATCTTAGGCAATGCTTCAGCAAGTGACTGAGATACTTCTAAGTCTGAGGCACAAGGACTAGTAATGGGAAAGAGAAGGAGGGAGGAGAGGATGAGTCAAACACAGGTTAAAACCAGGAGATTGCTTTGAGTTGGGATTAACAAGCCTTGAACATTAAATGAATGGGTTCTCTTTTCTTTGAAAGTCAAAGATAATATGCCAAGAAAGTTGACTTTTGATTTCATGGGCCTAATCAAAATTTCTCTGCATTACAACAAAATTTTTAACCAATTTTCCAAGCAAAAACTTACGGAAACTTAGATTGTAACCATGCATTTGAGAAATTAGTAGTAAGAGATAGCCCCCCTCCACAAAAATTAGTGAGACCAGATCTTCTAAAATAGAGTCTATGAAAGCACTGTTTAAAATTCATGCTTTGATAATCTCATTTGCTTATTTCCTAGTGTGAGGGCTAAATTTTGATGTCAATTTGACCTTTTTAGTAATCTTGGGTGGGTCTCTGAGGATTTTTACAGGAAGGCAGCCTCTCAGTAGGGGGCAAGATGTAAGGAAGCTCAAAGAAGCTAGAAGAAAACACCCTTTTCAGTGTGGGCAATGCAGGAAGGAAATTCCCGAGACTCAGGAAGCCTTTAGACTTCTGATAGGGTTGTAAGACTATATATATATATATATATATATATATATATATATATATATATATATATATATATATATATATATATATATATATATATATGTGTGTGTGTGTGTGTGTGTGTGTGTGTGTGTACATATATATATAACTATATATAATATATATCATATATATATTTAAGGCTATATAAGGGGGGAGGAGATTTCTCTCCCTTAGCCCCCTTCCTGTTTTGTTGTTGTGTATTTGGTGCTGGTGATGGGTTTCTCTCTCTGCTTGGACCTGTGAAAGGGGTGCATCCTCTTTCACTGTTAAGGAACTTCCCCTGGATCTGTAGCTTCAGTAAATCCTTTCCTCCCATAAACTGTACCTGGTTTGGAGATTCATCCCAGTGGTGTGTGGCTAACTATACCTAGATTCAAAGTTCTGTTAGGATTAGAATAATTCACACCTGAAATATGTTCTATAAAGTGGCATTTAGTTTCATTAGTACTATTGTACTTTTTTTTAAAAATTGCACAATATGACAATGTTTTTTAAGATCACATTTTTCTTATAACTGTATAATTAAGACATTGAAAAATAAGGAAATTAAGAAAAGAAAATTTATTGCTTCTTAAGTTCTTCTCTAACACAACTAATCGTTTGCTTGTGTGATGTATAAATTTTGTTGTCAACTTGACCTGTTTAGTAATCTTTGGTGGATCTCTGAAGTTGCTTACAGGAAAGATTAACTAAAGGAGGAGCTCCCTCCTCCAGAATGAGTTTTTCTTCCAGAGTGGACAGCCCACTCAGCCCTCTCAGTAGGGAGAAGAATGTAAGGAATTCATGTTAGCTGGAAAGAAACATCCCTTCTTGGTAGGGGAGTGCAGGAAGAAAATTCCAAACACTGAGGAAATCAACAAGTCTGGGAAAGGGTTGCAAGACTACACATTAAGGGGAAGGAAATCTCACTTTGTACTTGGACCTGTGAAAGGAGGCCAACCTCTTTTGCCATTATAGAACTCCCCCTGGATCTGTAGCTTCAATACATCCCTTCCTCCCATAACTATGCCTCATTTAGAAGTTTAGAATGGCGTGTGACTAACTACATCAGTTTTGGTACCAGGAGTGTGGTAATGTTGCTGAGATGAATCTAACAGTGTGGATTTTGGTCTTCTGGAACTTGTGTGCTAGAGGAACAGACAAGAATTTGGTACTTGCTACTGAAGTTGCCTTCCAGAATGGTAAACTTATTTTTATGGACTACTCTTGTGAGAATTTGAAAATTCCAAATGCAGAGAGAATTTCATTTGGAGGCTTGGCTACACAGAATTTTATTGGAACCACATTAATGGAATAAGGTCTAGATATATTCTACCACCCATGCCCAGAGAGTTTGATCAAGATTGAATTAAAGTAATGGGCTGATGTGCTTGGATAAAGATATGGAACTGAGAATTTTAAGATTTAAAGTAGGGGAAAAAAGCAAGTTTAACTTTCTGGCACAGATTTTGTCAGGCCTGTGCAAAATCAGTTTGCATGAGAGGCTTACTATGAGACTGGCTTTAGGTTACTAAAGCTGCTTTTGTTAACACATTAGCAATCCTAAAGAAGATAGCCCAACTACTTTACATTTAAACAATGGAAAGTTTGACTGAGGTGTTTCCATACAGGAAGGACTGAATGATAGACTGTGCAAACTCTTTTGACAGCAGATAGTAAAATGCAGAAAGCTGCTCTTCAAGGTTTATTTTGTTTTTGAATTAACAACATGTGTGTCCAATATACCTGGTATTGCTTTTGGATGCATGAAAAATGCATGCATGGTGTAGGTCATGAGGTGTACATGATTCCAGGAGCCACTACTGAGATGTGGTGTATGGAACAGGGTGTGAAGTCCCTGATAGGTCAGTGAAGCCTTTGGAGATAGATAGACTGTGGTTTCAGTGGAGATCCAAATATATTTTGGATATACTAGGACTGTGCAAGGGCTATCATGGGGGGTTTGGGGTAGGGATATAAGTATTCCCATAGCTACTCAGTTAAGATGGAGGGGAGGAATTTTAAAATCCAGCGACTGACAATTACTGGTTGTGTTATTGGACTTGAACTGCAGATATTTGATGTTTTTCTTACAGTTGTTGAGTTTGCATTGGTCTAGGCTTTCCTTGTTGTGCCTCATAACAGTTGGAAATGTTCACTCTGTGCCATTATATGGTAAAAGTATCTAACTTGCTTTGATTTTCTAGAACTCATTGTTAAGAGACTTGTGTTAAGGGGGATTATGTGTTTCCAGTTTTAAGTGGGATAGTTATATCATGTTAGGTGGAATTATGATCTTATTACTGTATTAATTTGGAAATTAAGTATAATGTAAGGAGATATGGCTTGATGTCAAGTTGACAAGGGGTAAACTTGTGATGATTAATTTTTATTGTCAACTTGGTGTTCCTTGTTACTGTCTTGTGAGTTGCTACCTTAGTTGCTCAGTCATATCCCTAGAGCTTCTAAAGGACATTAACCTCCACTTTTCAACATTATTTTTGTTGTTGCTCATTAATACAGAGAATCAGATTAACTAGGTCTTTCTGTCCAAATGCCTGGTGTCATGGTTTGATCCAGGTGTCCCCCACAAACAAATGAATGTGTTCTGAGTGATAGATCCTGACCTCATGGCAGTTTAGATATTAGAACCTTGCTAGAGCTGTGTTGTTGGGGGTGGGCTTCTGTGGGTTATAAGCCAGCTTCCCCTTGCCAGTGTTTGGCACACCTTCCTGCCACTGTTTGCAGTGCTGTGGAGAAGGTGATGTCCACCACTTTGCTCATGCCATCATTTTCCCTGCCATGATGGAGTCTCACCTCGAGTCCAGAAGCCAAATGCACCCATTCCTCCACAAGCCATTTTTGCTGGTTCTTTTGGCACAGCAACTATAAAGCTGACTACAACAGTTTTGGTACCAGGATGTGGGGTCTGTTGCTGCTAGAACCCTGATCTTGTGGATTTTTGGTAGTGTTCTACAGGAGGAATGCGGAAGGATTTGAAATCTCAGACTAAGAGATGCCTTTCAGTGCTGTGAGTACAGCTTGATGGACCATTCTGGTCATAGTTGAAAAACCTGAATGTAGTAAGAACTATGGATTATGTGGTTTAGTTTATGAGGGTGAGAAAAAACTTTGTCAGGCCTGTGCAAAAGCTTTTGTGTTTTGCCTGCCTGTGTCCTGAGAACTTGTGCAAGTTTGCTTTGCGTTGAAAAGGGATTGCTGTGAGCAGATGGAGATGGCACAGAAAGAAAAGAGATCTTTGGGCCAAAACTGCTGCCTGTTCAGCAGCAATTGTTTGAGAGATTACAACCATTGAGATTGGGCCAGGTGGTCTGCATTGGAACAACAGGAAGAATGTGGATGGACTCTTTGAAGTAAGGGGCCTGAACGTTTTGTTCCTCCCTAGATTAACAAATTGGTAGCCCACCTGGTTCTGTGGAGTATAACAAATGCAAGAAGAGAAGGTCATTGGATTTGTAAAATGGCCATCAGCAATGTGAATCAGGTGTGTTAGATTGCCTGTGTAGAGGTCAATGGAGACATGAGGATGAACTGAAGGTTGTAATGGAGACCCATCGAATTCCAGGACTATGGATGGCTACCAAAACAAGCTGCCAGCACCATAAGTTTTCTCGGACTGAGTAGCCAAGCTAGAGGGGAGGAATGAATTTCCAAGAGACTGGTTAGAATTATTGAATTTGGAGTTAGAGATTGATGCTGCAATGCTTGTTTTTTTTTTTAATTGTCCACAATGAGTTACATGTAATGGACAAAGAGTTGTTATCCCCTGTTCCCCAATGCCCCTATACCCCATCCCCAATCAGCTGGATATTCTCCTCCATGGGCAGTCTGGATCAGTCCTTGGGGCTGGGGACAATGGATAGCCTAGGAGTGAGCCCGTGTCCACTGGTCCTAGTAGGTTGTTACTGAGGAGGGCCATGTCTCTGAATATTCTCTCCACCATGGCTCTCACAATCTTTCCACCCCCTCTTCCTCTAAGTTCCCTGAGTCATGGTGGGTGAGTATTAAGGCTGTTTTATTGTTGAAAACTGAGGGGTCTCTGTACTTCTATTTTAGGTTGTGTCAAAAATCATTGGGGTCTGTCTCACTGGCTTATCCTGTGTTGACTGATTGGCTTTGGCTATGGGTCACTTGTTTATCCCATCATTCTCTGCAGGGTTCCATGTGGATCCTCCACGGTATGCCTGGGGTAGTTCACCTCTTGTCAGGATGTCAGCTATTGGCCTGCAGTTAGTTGGTAGGGTTGGATGAGCCACAGCTCTCTAGCTGCATTCTGAAAGATACAAACATAATCTCCATTGGAGTGTGAGCTCAGTATAGGTTAACTGAGATGCACATTTCTGAAGCAGCTAGATTCTATTTTTAGTACCCTCTCCGTCAATCGCTCTCATAGTGCATCTCCCCTAGGTGGCCCAAGAGTCCGGTTCCCAGTGCATATCACCCTAAGTACCCAGTTCCAGTTAAGGGTTCCCCCTCACTGAGTGGATTATTTGACCGAATTTAAAAGCTGTTGATTGCCTCCCCCAGGCTTTGGCTCCTCCATTGCACAAGTGCTCCTTTCTTGGTTCACTGTTTTTTCTCAGTAGGAAGTGTGTTCAGCCTACTCATGGCAGAAGACTGTGTTTCATGCCAGTGATCTCTGTTTATTCCAGCTGTCATTGGCCAGCTTCCCCTAGCAACTTATGTAGTGCCTTCCAGCACTGCACTGAATACCATCTGGGGGATGTTTTCCATTCTGGACCTCATAGGGTCTCTCCATGCTGATAGATGATTTCTGTGGTTTCTTCAGCAACAGGATCCTACCTCAGGCCTGGGGTGGGCATTCAAGAGCTTTGACAAAATTCTGTCTTGTTTTTGGGACCTCGTGGTTCATTTTGGTCAACATTTCAGTGAGTGTAGGAGCCAATAAATGGGACCAGGAGTTGCCAGACTGATCAATTTTCCCAAGGCTTAGACTCTCTCCCCTTCTATTCACAGCCCTTCTTGTCAAACGATGCCCACTACTTGCTCAATAGGTTATAGTATGCACATGAGGATTTTATGATTTTGAACCCATTTTGGTTTAGCTTCATGCTTAAATCATTCCCCTCCCCTATCCCTTACCCCTCATTCATAACCTCTCACTTCTTTCTACTGGTCTGCATAGAGTTTACGGATAGCCTGGTTAAGGAACTCATATGAGGGATAATATGCAACATTTGGCTCTGTTCTTTTGAGAGATCGCTTAGTAGGATCTGCTTCATGTCAGACCATTTTTCCCTAAATTTTGATGTCATTTTTCCTTTCAGCTGAATAGAATTCCATGGTTTAAATATACTATAATTTTGTTATCCATTCCTCCATGGAAGGGCATTTTGGTTGTTTACAATTCTTAGCTATTATGAATTGAGCAGCTATAAACATAGTTGCACAAATGTCTCTATCCTGAGATGTGACATCTTGCAGGTAGATGCCCAGTAGAGGGATAGCTGGGTCCATTGGTAGCTCTATGTCCATTATGTTTAGGAGTCTCCACAGTGCTTTCCAAAGTGGTTGAAGAAGCTTGCAATCCCACCAGAGGTGAATTAGGGTTCCTTTTTCCCCACATCCTCACCAGCAATTATTGTTGTTGGTTTTCTTTGATTGCCATTCTGACTGGAGTAAGGTGGAATCTCATTGTGGTTTTTATTTGCATTTCCCTGATACTTAAGAATGCTGAGCACTTTCTCAAGTGAATGAAGGCCATATGTGTTTCCTCCTCTGTGAATTCTCGGTTGAGATCCCCATTTTCTGAGAGAGCAGTTTGAGTTTTTGTTAATAATTTTTTGAGTTCTCTCTGGGTTCTAGAAATTAGGCCTCTGAGTTGTAGCTGGCAAAAATCATCTCCCAGTTTGATGGGTGTCTATTGGCTCTGAGTAAAGTGTTTTTGTCTGTATAGAAGCTTTTGAGCCTGATCAGGTCCCATTGGTTAAGTGAATGTTGCACTTCCTAGGCTACTGGAGATTTGCTCAAGAAGTTATTCCCTACTCCTATCTTATGTAGGGTTCCTGATATTTTTTTCTTCCAGGGTGTTTAGGGTTGTATGGTTAATATTGAGGTCTCTGATCCATTTGGAGTTGATCTTTGTGCATGGTGAAAAGAGTGGGTCTATTTTCATTTTTCTAAATGTGCTTATCCAATTTGTCCAGCACCATTTGTTGAAGATGCTATCTTTAGTCCAGCATACATCATTGGCACCCTTGTTAAAGACCAAGTATCTGAAGTTACTTGTATTAAAGGCTGGGTCTTCAATTCTCTTCCACTGGTCTTTCTGTTTTTTTTTTGTCAGTGCCATGCTGTTTTAGTTACTATGGCTTTGTAGTAGGTATTAAAGTCAGGCATGGTGATACTTCCTGTGTAAGATTTTTTGCTTACAATAGTTTTAGCTATTCGATGTCGTTTTCCCTTCCAAATATATTTTGAGATTATTTTTCTATGTCTGTGAAGAAAGAGGTTGGGTTTTTTATTGACATTGTGTTGAATCTTAGATTGCTTTTGGCAGGATTGTCATTTTTAGTATATTGATTCTCCCTAACTATGAGCATGTAATATCTTTCCATCTTGTCACATCCTCCTTTATTTCCTTCTTGAGTGTTTCAATAATTTACTTATATGTCTTTCACTACCTTGGTTAGTGATATTCCAAGGTATTTGGTTTTCTTTGAGGTGACAGAAAACGGGACAGTTTCTCTGATACCTTTTTCTGAGTGTTTGTCTTCTGTATATAGAAAGGCTACTGATTTTTGTGTTTTATTTTTGTATCCTGACACTCTGCTGAAGGCATTGATCACCTTCAGGGGTTTACTGATACTGATTCTTTGGGTCTGATATATATATGATCATGTCATCTGCAAAGAGGGATAGTTTAATTTCTTCCTTTCCAATTTGTATTCCTTTTATGCTATTCTCCTGTCTTATTGCTTGGGCTAGAACTTCAAGCACTATATTAAAGAGCAGTGGTGAGAGTGGACATATCTGTCTTGTTCCTGAATTAAACAGGAACTCCCTGAGTCATTCCCCATTGAGAATGATTTGTGCTTTAGGAGATCTGTATATTGTCTTTATTATACTGAGGTATAGGCCATCTATGCCTATTCTTTCCAGGGTTTTGAACATGAAGTGGTGTTGAATTTTGTCAAAGGCCTTCTCAGCATCTATTGAGATGACCATGTAGCTTTTGGGTTTGAGTCTGTTAATGTGGTGAATTATTTTTATTGATTAGCATATGGTGAACCTTCCCTGCATCCCTGGGATGAAGCCGACTTGGTCAGGGTGAATAATAGTCTTAATGTGGCTTTGTATTCAGTTTGCGAGGACTTTGTTTAGGATTTTTGCATCCAAGTCCATCAGGGATATGTGTCTGTAGTGTTCTTTTCTTGTTGCATTTTTGCCAGGTTTGGGAATTAGGGCAATGCTAGCTTCATAGAAGGAGTTTGGAAGCCTACCCTCTATTTCTATGCCCCTAACAAGCTTCAAATAGAGGTTTCAGTTCTATGATGAAGGTTTGGTAGAATTTGGTTGAGAACCATCTGGACCTTTTCGTTTGGGGAGGTTCTAGATTACAGATTCAATATTTGTGATTGTGATAGGATTATTTAGCAACTTTATCTGCTCTGGCCTAGGTTTGGTAGTTGGTAGGTGTCCAGAAATTTATCCATTTCTTCTAGGTTCTCTAATTTTGCCGAGTAGAGGTTTTGGAAGTATGACCTGATGATATTTCCAATATCTTCGGGGTCTGTTGTGACCTCACCCTTATCATTTCTGATTTTGTTGATTTGGGCCTTCTCTGTTCTTCATTTGATTAAATTGGCCAGGGGTTTGTCAATCTTATTGACTTTTTCAAAGAACCAACTCTTTGATTTGTCTATTTTTAAGATTGTTTTATTTGTTTCAAAGTCATTAATCTCAGCTCTGATCTTAATTATTTCCTTGCATCTTGAGCTCCTAGGGTTGGATTTTTCCATCTGTTCTAATGACCTTAGATGGGAGGATAGGTGGTTGATTTTAGATCTCTCTGTCTTTATTATGAAGGCATTTAGTGCAATGAATTTCTCCCTTAGGACAGCCTTCATTGTGTCACACAAGTTCTGATAGATTGTGTCCTTATTATCATTTGTTTCTAGGAAATTCTGAATTTCCTGTCTGACTTCTTGTTTGACATATTCATTGATCAGGAGCAAGTTGTTTAGATGCGAGTATCTGTTGAAATTTTTGGATATTCTTCAAATGTTAAATTCTAGCTTTAATGTGTTGTGGTCTGATATGATGCTGGGGATTTCATTGATCTTCCTAATTTTGTTGAGGGTTGATTTATGGCCAAGTACATGGTCAATTTTAGAGAAGGTTCCATGTGCTGCTGAGAAGAATGTATAATCTGTATTCTTGGGATGGAATGTTCTGTAAATGTCTGTTATCCCTAGCTTATCTATGGTGCTGTTTAGCAACTTTATTTCCCTGCTTGTCTTTTGTTTGGAAGATCTGTCTAGGGATGACAGTGGAGTGTTAAAAGTGTTAAAGTCTCCTAGTATAATTGTGTTGGCGTCTATATCTGCTTTGCTTTTGAGTAATTTCTGCTTTATGAATTCAGGCGCCTTGCATTTGGTGCAAACATATTTAATATAGTGATGTCTTCTCGTTGGATCATTCCCTTGACGAGTAGGAAGTGGCTATCAATTGTCCTTTTTATATTGATTTCGGTTTAAAGTCTATTTTGTCAGATATTAGATTAGCTATACCCACTTTTTTATTATTTCCACATGCCTAGAAAATTTTTTTCCATCCTTTTACCCTCAGTTGGTTACTTTCTTTAGCAATAATGTGTGTTTCTTGAAGGCAACAGACGGAAGTGTCCATTTTTCTGATCCAACCTGTTATCCTGTGTCTTTTTATAGGAGAGTTGAGACCATTTACATTCAAAGTTATAACTATGAGGTTTGTTTTAAGCCCTGCCATGTTGGAGAGACTATGGGGGTTGGTATCTGAGCTGTTTTTGTTATCTCTTTGGTGTTACCTTGCTTGTTCCCTGTTCCTTTTCTGAGGTCATTTGCTTCTTTCATCTGCATGTGATATCTCATGTGGTATCTTTTGTAGGTTTGACTTTGTGTTCAAGTAATTGTAAAGCTGGTTAATTTCATGGAATACTTTCATTTCTCCATCTATTATGATTGATAACTTTTCTGAGTACAGTAGTCTAGGTTGGAATCTGTACTTTTTAAGCCTAGAATTGCTTTATTCCAAGCTCTTTTGACTTTTAAAGTTTCTTTGGAGAAAGAAGCCTGCAGTGAGTCTGATGTAAGGTTAGCCTTTGTAGGTGATGAGTTTTGTTTCCCTCTCTGCTCTAAGTACTCTGACTTTACCCTCAATGTTTGCCATTGTAATTAAGATATGTCTTGGAGAGTTCCTCCTTTGGTCCAATTTGTTTGGGGTCCTGCATATATCTTTTAGATGTACAGGATTGTCTCTTGCAAGGTATGGAAAGTTTTCTTGAATAATTCTGTTGAAAATATTTTCTATGTCCCTAGCTTGGTTTTCTTCTCCTTCTAGGATCCCCATGATCCTGAGATTAGGTCTACTTATGGTATCCCACTTTTCCCTCAAGTCTTTTTCACTTGTTCTTTTGAATTTTGTCAAGTTTCTGACTTTTCTTGTATTCTCCTCTGTTTTGTCTTCCATGTCTGAGGTTCTGTTTTCCCAGTGATTGATTCTGTTGGTGAGAGGAACATAAAGTTCTTCTTAGGATCTGTGCCAGTATGATTGTGGCTTAGTGTTATGTCTTCCTGGGCCTGCCTCTGTTCTCTCTCTCTCTTTCTCTCTCTCTCTCTCTCTCTCTCTCTCTCTCTCTCTCTCTCTCTCTCTCTCGTGTTATCATTCTTGTCATTTGGCATGGTTTCCTCAGCTGGTGAAATATTCTTGCTTTGAGGTCTACTTGAGGTGATTGGTGGAATGCCTTTGAGATGTATACACTTCACTTGTGTGGATGGGGAGTACACTGTGCTCCACAGCTAGGTTTGGGCACTCGCCTGTTTTATCTGTGAGTATATGTGCCCTCATATTACTGGCTGGGCTTTGATGGTGAGACTGGGGGTAACCTGCTGGGGTGTAGGGGTGTGTGGAAACTAAGTAGGTGGAGGATGGGGTGCTGAGTCCTAGATAACCTGCTGGGGTGTTATGGAGTTCCCTTGGGAACTAGGTCAGACTGAGGAAGATTGGACAGCCTCCTGTCACAGGCTGCCCAGTAACCAGTTATGGCGTAGGGATACTGTGGGAATCAGCCAGGGGGGAAACTGCAGGAGCAGGCAGGGGCTTGGGGAAACCTGAGGGGCCAGCAGGCGAATGGGGAAATACTCAGGGGGCTGGCGGGGGCATGGGGAAACCTAGGGGGCCTATGGGGGCATGGGGAAAACCACAGGGCCTGGTAGGGGTGTGAGTTAACCTGGGGAGCTGGTTGTCGGGCACAGGTGTGGACCCCCAGAGGTTGGCGGGCACTACGGTGTGGAGCTGAAAAGTTTGGTGGGCATGAGGGTGGATCAGCAGAGGTCAGAGGGTGCAGGGGTGGAGCCACAGGGGTCAGCAGGCACAAGGGTTGGAGGGGGGG
>PVHP010049048.1:0-12311 GCA_004024765.1 Zapus hudsonius
TCATTATAATAACCTATTTTATATTTTATAAATAACCACAAAAGAACTGTAAGATACCAAGTGCAAAATAATGATAAGGGGATGAAAATTATCATTTCACTGGTTTGATCAATACATATTTTAAACATGCTTTGAAATATCCCACTGTGTACCATGAATAGTACGTTTATTTCATGCTAACATTCACCAAGTTTTTAGATGTATAAGAGAAGAGTTGCTAAGAATTTTGGCTTGATCATTTAAATGTTGTTGGCACATATAGATTTATCACACTATGCCCATAAATATGTGCAATCAGTGGATGTTGGACAAATTTGTTGCAGTGGTAGGTAATGATTCTATTCTATTGGCAAAGACCTGCTTTGGCCACACGTGATATGTTTAATGACTCATTTCCTCATTTAGTCTACACACATACAGTGTAGAGAGCCGTATTTCCCATCAGGAGGTAGAGTAATAACTAATATTTAGTCTACTACACAGACACAGTGTTTCCCATCAGGAGTTAGAGTAGTAACTAACATTTAGAGAGCCAGGGTTTAACTCAAGATCTAAGTTTGTTCAGTGCACCAGCTTTGACATTCAATTGCTTGGACAAGTCATGGCACCTTCTGACACACTGAGCATCTAAATCCCATCTTTCTCAGAAAAACGAACTCTGAAATGAACTTCTCAAACATCGTCTATTTAAAACCAGATGGAATTGGCTAGCACACATTCACTGCCATCTTTCCTGATACAGGATGATATTTCCTGCAGAAAGAGCGCAGCAGCCATACACGTGGAGTCCTACATTGGAGCACATAGCGCGTGTGATGGATTTTCTAAAACTAACCTGTTTGGAAAGTGTCATTGGGTATCATCAACTTGTTTCTTTACCATTAATTCAAATTTCAACAAATTTCTCAAGGCTAGAGTCAATGTCTACAGAATAAGGCACCCGTCAACAAAGGCCCTGGAAGATGCGCTGTGGGACGGCACTTCCCATTCCCACCACTCATTCCTGTCTGGCTTCTGAAGTTCCAAATACCCTTTCACCACCAAAGCTCCACTTTAATGTCTGTTGCTTCCTGACTTCACTCCATGTGGCGATGTGTGAATGACTGGTCTTTCCAGTCTAAAACTCACTGTGTTAACACACACATAGCACACACACACACACACACATACACATATATAGACACACATACACAGCACACACATACACAGCACACACACGCATACACACACAAACACACATACACACACATACACAAACACATACTCAAACACATACACAGCACACACACACACACACACACACACACACACACACACACACACACACTGCTTCTATGGAGTTGGCATTAAGTGCCCATTCAGATGGGTTCACCCAGCCTGTCACGGATATTAGCAGTGTTAGAACAAAAGCTACATTTTGTGTTACTGCTTGCGTTCAGGCAAGGTACAGAAGGCTAGCCTTGCCATTGTCAACAGAATCAGAACCTAATAACTATGCAAACTTTAAACTCACCTACCATGACTCAGGGAAATTTGCAGAAGAGGGGGCAGAAAGAATGCAAGAGTCATGGTGTGTGTGTGGGGGGGGGGGAGAATATCTAATGCATAAAAGGGAATGTCATCCTGGTTTCATTGGTTTTCTCTAATGACTTATGATACTAAGCATATTGTTTTGCTAATATTTACAATTTAATTCCAATAAAAAAGTTAAAAAAAAAACTCTAGATTGAGGTAATCCTCTGAATGAGGGACAATTGTCCCTTAGATAGAGACCTTTATTCAGACACGGATATACTGCTTAAAAGGGAGAGATTCCATGTTCTATTTTCCTATGAATATCTTACAATTGCTAATTTCAGTACACACAGAGAAACAACAAATGTTAGGAATGTGGAATTCTAATTAGTGAAAACCAACTACCAGACATTTTATCAAAAAAAAAAAAAAGACTCAAGCATAATCTTATAGCCTTCAAAGAAAAAAAATATGAAAATCCATTAATTTGCCTTTATATTTTATTAATCTACTATGATAGAAAATTTTAAAGTATACCATATTTATTGAAACTTTATTGGCAGTTTTTATAATGGCTATTTCTTTATCACTTAACCATCAACTATGAGAATAGTATGTTAGTAAAATCAAAGACTTTAGGTTCCTTCCCTTGAAAATATTCATCATTTTGTGATTTCTTTTTTTACCACCGGATTAAGAGTTCTTGCTGCAGCAATGAAGGAAAAACAGGACTCAGATCCTAAACTGTTAAATACCAGATATAGCAAGGTTGGGGTAGCATGATAAGTTGGAAGGAAGATTCCCCAAAAGAAAACACTTGAACTTGGTCTTAGAGGTGGAGAAAGGAAGGCGAGGCTTCTCTTGTTAGATAAATTGAGAGGCAAAATCCAATGTCTTTTGCTGTTGGGAAATAAATGACTTCTTTGAGAGCTCTCTGCCTTCCTATTCTCATTTTGAAGATGGACTCTGGTCACAGAGCATGGCAGTATGGAAGCCTGGATGGCTTTATTCTGGTTTCCCAGGGCTGAGCCAGAACAGCCTCTGGGTTTGGTCGTTGTGGCACGTTCCTCATTCTGTCTATCAGACAAGCAGCAAGATCAGCTTTGTCATGTTTCATGACAGGGTTTTCAGATGTAGCAAAAGCTTAGGTCCTTTGACGCACGTCTTCAGAAATACACCAGCCATGCAGATTTCATGTTATTATCTGAAATCATTGGCAGCTCTCATTTTAGGAATTGTGTTTACACTACAATTAAAAAGTCAAAAATCTAAGATAAACCTAATACAACTAAGATATTCTGGAATTAAATATACACCAGGTGGGCCATCATTCCATTGAGGTGGGCCACATGGTATTTCAGCTTCTAATGAACTATTGTGCTAGTTCTTATTGAAGCTGTCTCTTCAATGACTGGTCTTTTTTTTGTTTTAAATACTTTTATTTATTTGCAAGCAGAGAGAGACAGACAGAGACAGAGACAGAGAGACAATGGGCCCGCCAAGGTCAGCCAGCCACAAAAAACAAACCACTTCGTGCATCTGGATTTTTTTTATTGTCCATAATGAGTTACATTATTTAGTGGGCAATGAGTTGTTATCCCCAATTCCCTGATGCTCCCCCCCCATCCCCAACCAGCTGGATATCCTCCTCCATGGGTCGTCTGGATCAGTCCTTGTGACAGGGGACCATGGATAGCCTGGTACTCAGCCCAGTTCTCCTGGCCCAAGTGTGTTGTTACTGAGGGGTGCCATGCCTCTGGACAGTCTCCCCCACCACGGCTCTCACAATCTTTCCACCCCCTCTTCCGCTCAGTTCCCTGAGTCGTGGTGGGTGAGTATTAAGGCTGCTTTAATGTTGTGGGCTTAGGGGTGTTTGTGTCTAAAATTGTTGGTTTCTGTCACCCTGGGTTATCCTGTGTTGATTGAACGGCTGTGGCTGTGGGTCCCTTGTTCATCCCGTCATTCTCTGTGGGGTTCCATATGGATCCTCCACGATATGACTGTGGTGGCTCCTCTCTTGCCAAGATCTCAGCTATGACTGTTCTTTCTTATTAAGATGTAGTTCACACAGAAAAAGATTCTGACTTACTCATTTAGGGACAAATATGGCAAGTATTCATCAGTTAGAAAGCTAGTAGCTTTATTAGCATTTCCTTGAATGAATGAATGGATGAATGAATGAACAAATGAACATGATAGAATTCTTGTGCTAACTTTAGTCAAAACTATGTGGAGACAGAAAAGTCTTAAGATTGAGATTTTCTTAAGAGTTTGAGAGCGGTTACATAACATTTATTTTGTCCCTAAAGGTAAGAGCAGACACCGCCTACATTTCCTACAGCAGCCATTTCCGTCTTCCGTGAGCAAATTACACACCAGGGCACCCACACACAGTGTCTTGAGCAAGAGAACAAATATGATCCTTACAGCGTTAGGCTGATCATGGGGGCAGGCAACAAATATACAGTGTGGATAATAAATGTGTAGCTGCCTGTAATTTACTGCAACTAGGTGATAATCCACTATAGTTGCAAACTGTCCTTCTCCCAGAAAGTTGATATATTTAAAAGAGAATTACATTTTTAAAATACTCTTAACTACTCATGATTGAAACGATGGGGGATTCAGTGTTTGTAACACCAAAGGTTTGTAAATCAAGTATCTCTGCATAGTAAGTTACGTTTTAATCATTCCTGTCGAATCCTCTAATTTAGGGTTCTCATTAATCCCTTAGTCAGGTATTTACTGTGCATCACTGTGTACCAAGAGCCATAGAGACTGGAGAAACAAGCACAGTGCAAACTCTCAAAGATTCTAGGAACAACAAAATACAATGAAGAGAAAAACTAAATATGCAGGGTGTGGTGGTTAGGTTTTGTTGTCAACTTGACTTTTTGGCCATCTTGGGTGGGTCTCTGAGGATGCTTACAGGAAGGCAGCCTCTCAGTAGGGGGAAGGATGTAAAGAAGCTTAAAGAAGCTAGAAATGAATATCCCTTCCTGGGAGGGCAGTGCAGGGAGGAAATTCCAGGGACTCAGGAAGCCATTAAGTCTAGGACAGGGTTGCAAGACATCACCCTAAGGCTATATAAAGTGGAACATTTCTCTCCCCAGTTCCCTGTCTGTTTTGCTGTTCTGGGTGTGGTATTGGTGACGGGTTTCTCTCTGCTTAGACCTGTGAAAGGGGGTCAGCCTCTCCCGCTATTATGGGATTTCCTCTGGATCTGTAGCTTCAATAAATCATTTCCTCCCATAAATTGTGCCTGGTTTGGAGATTCATCTTAGTGGTGTGTGGCTGACTATGACAGTTTTGGTACCAGGACCTGGGGTGATTTTGCTGAGATGAATCTGACCGTGTGGATTTTCGTCTTCTGGAATTTGTTTGCTGCAGGAATGGACATGGACTTGGTACTTGCAACTGAAGATGCCTTCCAGAGTGGTAAGTTGAGTTTTATGGACTATTCTGGTGAGAATTTGGAAATGCTAAGGGTAGAGAGAATTGCATTTGGAGGCTTGGCTTGTGAACTTTCTAAGGGGAAGGAGAGACTGAAGAGAAAGTTACTAGAACTATATTATTTGAATAAGAGTTGGCTGCGTTCTACTGCCCATGCCCAGAGAGTTTGATGAAGGTTAAGTTTAAGAAATGGACTGTTATGTTTCACTAACAATATGGAGCTGAGACTTTAAGATTCAAGGTTGAAAAATCTCCAGGCAAGTTTAATTTACTGGCACAGAAGACTGGCTTTTGGTTATTGAATCTGCTATTGTCAACCTATTATCAATCCTAAAGAAGACGGCCTAACTGCTCTACATTGAAGCAATGGAAAGGATGCCTGAGGTGTTTCCACCCAGGAAGGACTGAATGTGCAAATGTTCTTGAAAGGAAGTAGCTGAAGAGAAGGAGCCTGCTCTTCAAAGTCATGAATTATTTTGTCCCTGGATTAACAATATGGCTGTGTCCAGCATACCTTGTGTCATGGTTTGATCCAGGTGTCCCCCACAAACAAATGAATGTGTTCTGATAGATCGATCCTCAGCTGATGGCAGTTTGGGTTTTACAACCTCAATGAAGCTGTGTTCTTGGGGGCGGGCTTATGGGGTCATAAGTCAGCTCCCCCTTGCCAGTGTTTGGCACACCTTCCTGCCACTGTTTGCAGTGCTGTGGCAGAGGCGATGTCCAGGCCTCTGCTCATGCCATCATTTTCCCTCGAGTCTGTAAGCCAAATAAACCCATTCCTCCATAAGCCGCTTTTGTTTGGGTTCTTTCTGCGCAGCAACTAAGAAGCTGACCACAACACCTGGTATTGCTTTTGGAAGCATGAGAAGTGCATGCATGGAGTGGGTCATGAAATGCACATGGTTCCAAGAGCTACTGCTCAGATGCGGTATATGGAACAGGGCGTGAAGTTTCTTGACTGGCAAGCGGAGCTGTTGGAAGATGGACTGTGGTTCGCAGCGGAGACCCGAAGATGTTTTGGACATACCAGGACTGTGCAAGGGCTACCATGGAGCCTCTTTCTCTATTATGGAACTTCCTCTGGATCTGTAACTTCAATAAATCCTTTCCTCCCATAAACTGTGCCTGGTTTGGAGATTCATCCCAGTGGTGGTGTGCGGCTGACCAGGACGAAGGGCAAACAGGAAGAGTCTTAGCCATACTGCCAGGGCTAACAAATGGATCAAAGGTCAAGGTCAGCCTGGGCTGTGCTTTCAACTCAGTTTCTAAAGAAGCGAAAAAGGAGCATTCAGCATAAAAGTAAGATGGTGAGAGACAACCGTATGCATAAGTGACACAGCTTTCTCGGTACTGTAAATAATAGGAGGTAAGAATGTTAGGATGCGGCTAGAAAGGAAACCAAGGACCTTGAATGCTTGCTATATGCGTGGATTCCATGGAGTCTGTCTTCCAGGAAGAGCGTTCTGGATGGGTTGTGAAAACTCATTAGAAGGCAGTCATACTGATGGCAAGAACCCTTGGAATTGTCAGGAAAGTTAAAGGAAAAAGTAAACTTTGGGCAGAAAACATCTTTAGGAATCTGCCACCCTCCCACACACCTTATCCTTGATGATTCGCAGTGGGTAACAGATCCCAGTAGCTATCAGTACTCTGAGGATGCACAGCTGGGCTTCTCAATACCATTTTCTCTACAAAGGAACCGAGGTTTTATGGAGACATACTTGGCGAAAGCCACATGAATCAGGGATGAAGAGCAACACGAACTTGCAACTTGTTTGTGCCACCAAGCAAGTCAAGGCTGGAGAGCAAGCGTGAAGACTCTACCACAGGCTAAGCTTGTCCAGCCTAAGCATCAACGTTAACACTCACCATAGAACTGTAACCTGTTCAGACAGAAACCTCCGTTACTCCTCATTAATGGATTCGTGAATAGATTGATACGACATTAATTCTAGTAGGTCAAGAGTTGGGTGCAAGAAAATCAATGAACAAAAATGTCTTCAATTTTGTGTTGGCTAGGGAAGCTGCAGGATCTGGGGAGCACTTTCTTTGGGAAGTATAAACATAATATATTGATAAAATCCACAGGAAGAAGGCAGTTTCTGAAACTGTGCTTAAATACTTAATAGAAGGGACAGATGAAAAGTTTCAAGCACAGGCAAGCAGTGTAATAAACAAGCCTGGAAGTACTCTCACTTGATGTGCCTCAGGTAGACTTGCAAGGAGGCCTCATGCCTCCTGTCTCGTCTCAGAGATGAGGCCCTGTAATGCAGATGATGTGAGCATTTACCATGTCTCTCATCATAGTGAGGAGAGCTTCGAAAACAATAGAAACAGGAGCCTCGGAGAATTCTCTAGAGAAATGTGTGCATAGTCTCCAGTGGCCCTAGCTTAATTGGAAACAGGTGCCCTGGGCTGGAGAGATGGCTCAGAGGTTAAGGCGCCTGCCTACAATGCCTACCGACCTGAGTTCGATTCCCCAGTACCCACCTAAAGCCAGATGCACAAAGTGGCACATGCGTCTGGAGTTGGCTGGAGTCACTGTCTGTCTCTCTCCTCTCCATCTCACTCTGCTTGCAAATAAATAAATAAAAATATTTATTTTAAAAAAAAGCCAGGCGTGGTGGCCCACACCTTTAATCCCAGCACTCGGGAGGCAGAGGTAGGAGGATCACTGTGAGTTCAAGGCCAGCCTGAGACTACATAGTGAATTCCAGGTCAGCCTAGGCTAGAGCGAGACCCTATCTCAAAAAGCCAAAAAGAAAAAAAAAAGAAAAAAGAAACAGGTGCCTTCCACAGGCAGCGTCTCTAGAAAAATGCCAGTTACTAATCATCATTTTTCTTCTGTTTTCATCTCTGGTGACTTTCAAACTATGAATACATAATTTTTCGGATAGTCATTCCATTAAGAAATGAGGGCAAGCACTGGGGAGATAGCTCAGTTGATAGAGCACCCGTCTTGCGAGCACTAGGATGAGCTCAGTCAGCAGAACCCACGTAAAGAGTTGGGCAGGGCTGGCGGGATGGCTCAGTGGACAAAGGTACTTGCTTGCAAAGCCTACTCGCCAGCGCTCCAGCTACTCGCTAAGCTCGATAGATATTTGCATGCAGGGGCAAGAGACCCTGGTGTCCCCCCAACTCCTGCAGGCACACACACACACACACACACACACACACACACACACACACACACTAAAACAAGAAGTGGGGCCATGGCCCTTCTCTTTTAAATCCTGGGGGACTTGCAACTGCCTTAGCCTGGTGATTACAGTGAACTGATTCTATGAAACTCCTCAGGCTGCCCTAAAATCGAGCAGCCTCCCGAGGACTGCTGTGCATTGGAAGCCCATGGAACACGCAGAGGCCGTGTCCTCAGATCATTATCGGAACCAACAATGGGCATCAATTGTCGTACACTTGTGTGATGAGGGGCCAGATGTGCAAAGTCACTCCCAATATGTGAGTGTCAACTCGGGTACTGTGAACAGACTCAATTCCACAGCAGGCCTTGGCAGGCTCCAGGCATATTTAAGTTTTCCCAGTGCTCCAGTGTTTAGGATGAATAGTGTTAGCTATTTTCTACTGAAGCCAGTTCCACTTAAATGCTTTATTGTTTTCCCTCAAGCCCAACGTCTCCTCAATTGCAGGCATTTTTGCCATCTTCACAGGATCAATATTAATATTAAAGTTTAAATGAGTATATTTAATAAGCTTTAATTAATAACTTCTCACCCTATATCTTGAGAGTAGGTCATGAATCCATTTTCATTTGTAAAGATGGCACTGCAAATAATTGACGTAGGTGAATTATCAGAATATGAAGAGTGAATTTCCCCAAGCCTAGCTCTGGGCTCCACCCCCAGGGAATATTCCGGTGACGATAAATATAGGACAAAGTGGATGGATACAATGAATGACCTCAGTTTCTTGTCATTTGTTTTAATGCTTCCTGTTCAGTACTTTTTTCCCAGAGGAAACAATTCCTGTACTAAAATTAGAACCGCTTCGCCACAAAATCTATGTGGTTCTCCAAGATAACTGACATCACTAAAACTGTTCCATTTCCCTGGCCACAAATCCATTTATCTAGGTTGTCAGGGAAGACAAGACAGTGTGAGTGCTGATGAACTCACTGAACCCTGACTTTTTACTAACTAGAGTTAGAAACAGTATCTCTACAGTAAAAAGGATTTCAAAGTGAAGTCAATATTAAGATACCATAAGTCACTCCGATATATTTACTTCCAGAACAGAATTTTCCAGTCAGTGTCAAGATGAAGACTTAGGAGGAAATTAATTATTAGTATTTTTGCCACATCAAAGCCAATGACTTATTTCAATGTAACTACTCAAAATAATAGTGTGTTCTTTTCAACCAATGCATGCGTTTTGAAGGTTTTGCAGATGTCTGTATTAACTACATGATCTTTTGGGTTAAAATGTTGATGAATTATTTCTCTCTAACTAATCACTAGTAAAAGGGTGGTTCAAGGTTGATTAGAGTTCACACTGTCTTGACAGGAGATGCTGATGGGACGGTCGTGGTTTTCCTTGTGGAAGTAAAGCTAGGGAGCAGAAGGAAACAGCAAACCAAAACACCATGACTAAACATTGCAAAGAGTCTCCGGAGAAGAGACGCTGAGGAATGACCACAGGAGAGGCTCTGGGATCAGGAGGCCAGAGAGGCCAGCCTCACAAGAATACGTGATCACCAGTGAGGTAAGGACGCCGTGTCCTGCCAAGTGGTTCGTGGTGTCGAGGTGAAAGGGCCTCGGACCGCTGGAGCGATTTCTAGCAGCCCGTGCTCAGCAAGAAATCCTGGCCCATGGGGACCTTAGGCTGTTCATCACAGGTATTTTATCTTGGTTTATGGACCATGAGAGTTGAAAAAGTATTGATCAAAATGATTTTAGTAATTTTCAAGTTGACATAGAAAAAGCAGAATAAGAATGATTTAATTTTATATTTATTAACATGAGTTTGGCTGGATTGTATCAAATAAGCCCAGTAGCCCAAGGGTGATTTGAAACTGAGCAATGAGAATAAGAAAAATGACATATAGTTTCAAACTTTATGTCAAAGTCTCTTCTCTCTAAATTGGGTGGGAAGGAGATGGAGCACTCTACTCCATAAAATTCATGAAAACTTATCAAATACTAAGTTAATTTTATAGATAGTGGAACATAGTCACACAAATAAATTGCGCATTCATAAAGTTATAACTAAAAGGAAAAGCTTATGTGGTGATTTTCTATAACTTATTTCAGAAATTACTAAAAAGAAGTCTTCACTTTTAAATTAATATTATAATATTGGTCACATTTTGTTGGTTGTGTTGAAGTACATGTAAGTATTAGTTTAGTATCATATGAAATGGGACAGACATAATAATTACCACAAAGAACTCGCCACTTGGGAACCATGAATGCAACAATTGCAGGTTATTTTGAAAATGAAAGAACATCACTATATGTGATTAAGTACTTGGAATCTAGTAGGTAATCAGCAAATATTTGTGTCTCTGCTATTCCTTACTTATGTTAATTTTTGAATTTATGTATCAATATTTATATTGTCCACAATGAGTCACATTATTTAATGGGCAAACAATGAGTTGTTATCCCCAGTTCCCCAATGCCCCTCTTCCCCAACCCCAATCAGCTGGATATCCTCCTCCGTGGGCCTTCTGGATCAGTCCTTGGGGCAGGGGACCATGGAGAGCCTAGGATTCAGCATGGTTCCACCCGCCCTAGTGTGTTGTTACTGAGGGGGCCGTGTCTCTGGATAGTCTCCCCCATCATGGCTCTCACAATCTTTCCGCCCCCTCTTCCGCTCAGTTCCCTGAGTCGTCGTGGGTGAGTATTAAGGCTGCTTTATTGTTGAGGTCTTAGGTGCCTCTGTACTTCTGCTTTAGGTTGTGTGGAAAATCAGTGGTGCCTGTCTCACAGGCTTATCCTGTGTTGACTGACTGGCTGTGGCCCTGGGTCACTTGTTCATCTCATCATTCTCTGTGGGGTTCCATATGGATCCTCCACGGTATGTCTGGGGTGGCTCATCTCTTGTCAGGATGTCAGCTATCGGCCTGCAGTTCATTGGTAGGGTTGGATGAGCCACAGCTCTCTCGCTGCATTTTGAAAGATACAAACAGAATCTCCATCGGAGAGTGAGATCAGTATAGGTTAACTGAGATACACATTTCTGAATTAGCTAGATTCTATTTTTAGTAGCCTCTCCTTCAATCACTCGCATAGGGCATCTATCATTGGGGGCCCAAGAGTCTGGCTCCCAGTGCATAGCGCCCTAAGTCCCCAGTTCCAGTTAAGGGCTCCCCCTCCCTAAGTGGAATATTTGGTCGAATTTAAAAGCTGTTGATTGTCTCCCCCAGGCCTAGGCTCCTCCATTGCACAAGTGCTCTTTTATTGGTTCGCTGTTCTCTCCCAGTAGGAAGTGTGGTCAGCCTACTCACGGCAGCAGGCTGTGTTTCATGCCAGTGGTCTCTGTTTACTCCAGCTGTCGTTGACCAGCTTCCCCTGGCAGCTTATGCAGTGCCTTCCAGCACTGCACTGACTACCATCTGGGGGCTGGTTACCGTTCTGGACCTCACAGGGTCTCTCGATGTTGATCAATGGCTTTCTGTGGTTTCTTCAGCAACAGGGTTTTGCCTCAGGCCTGGGGTGGGCATTCAAGAGTCTTGACAGAATCCTGCCTTGTTTTTGGGATCTCATGGGTCACTTTGGTCAACAGCTCGGTAAGGAAAGGAACCAGTGACTGGGACCAGGGTTTGTCAGACTGATCAATTTTTCACAGGCTTAGACTCTTTCCCCTATTATTCATGCCCCCTCTTGCCAGACAACGCCCACTACTTGCTCAGTAGGTTACAGTGTGTTCGTGAGGATTTTATGATTTTGAACCCATTTTGGTTTAGCCTCATGCTTAAGCCATTCCCCTTCCCCCATCCCTTACCCCTCATTCATAACCTCTCACTTCTTTCTACTAGGCTGCGTAGAGTTTGATTAGCCTGGTTAAGAACCGCATATGAGGGAGAATATGCGGTGTTTGGCTCTCTGTTCTTCTGAGAGATCGCTTAGTAGGATCTGCTCCAAGTCAGACCATTTTTCCTTAAATTTTGATATGTCATTTTTCCTTTCAGCTGAATAGAATTCCATGGTGTAAATATACCAGAGTTTTGTTATCCATTCTTCCATGGAAGGGCATTTTGGTTGATTCTAATTTTTGGCTATTATGAATTGAGCTGCTATAAACATTGTTGTTCAGATGTCTCTCTCCTGAGAAGTGACATCTTGCAGAAAGATGCCTAGTAGAGGTATAGCTGGGTCCAT
>PVHP010049049.1:0-12303 GCA_004024765.1 Zapus hudsonius
AGCACTTCTACTTCAACCAGACCAAGGGCTTCCCCTGCCTCAAGAAGGCCGAGGGCAGCAGCAAGCCGCACTGCCTGGGCAAGACCAAGGGCCGCGCGCACCCGGCCATCGCGCGGCAGGTGCTGCGGACGCTGCGGGACTTCTACCGGCCCTTCAACCGCAAGTTCTACCAGATGACCGGCCGAGACTTCGGCTGGGACTGACCGTCACCCCTGGCTGTGCCACTTGCCCACGTGGCTTATATATTGAGAGAGAGTATATGTATGTAAAATGTACAGAAATCTATTTTATAATAATTTATTTTTAATTCATAAGCAATTAATTCACTAAGCTGCCTAGCCACACTCTTCAGAGGGTTAGTGTCATGATGTGTTAACATTCCAAAGCGTTCAGCTCCATTATTTTGTCCCTCACGACTATGGTGCTTCCATTCCCCCTCCCTCCCCCTCCCCATCATATTTAAAAAGATGAAAAAGCACAACTTCAGATTTTTGTTACGGGTATTCAATGTCCAATTGTCAGCCATTCTCCACCTTCTGTCTCCTTGGGTTTGGGGTCTCTGAGTCGGGTCCCCGTGTCTTTTTCTGCCTGTGTACCTCTTAGGAGCACTGAGCCTTCAGTGGTTCCGTTCACTGGCGAGGTGCCAAGGTGGATTCCTCTCACACCCACGGGACACCCTGGGAAATCACCTTTACGGAGAGATCCACATCTTTTAGGGTCTGCATTACTGTAGCTTTTCATGTTGAAGGATGACCCTGCATCCCATTCTGCACCATTCCTTGGTTCATTACTAGCTTGATGTATATGCAAACCTTAGTTCCTCTCTCCCAGGTCCCATGCATAAGATGCATGGGTGCTGCTTTAGAAATAAAGAAATCTCATTGGCACGACAGTGCAGACAGTGCACCGTGCTCCTTTCTTGAGGCAGACAGTTCTGCTATAGCACACCAAAGAATCCCCCAGGCTTTCGAAGCCATTGGCACACCCATAGGTGTTGACACCCATAGGGGTCAGGTGCCTCTTTTGCCATCAGCATCTACAAAGGTGTTACTAGGTCTAGATCCCAGTGGCACTGAGCAATAAACTCAGCCTCAATGGGGATAAAAGACAAGGACCCCAAAACGATAGGCAGCCTGGTGGAGCATGGGGATGTTTCTCTGGAATTTCTAGCTCATCCCAGAATGACAGCATGGTCTATAGGCAATGACCCCAGGAGGAACGAAGAGTGGCTCTTGTAATGACAGGCAAGCAAATGGACCCACGCTGCTTGTAGGTACTGAAGTCTGACACTTGTGCACTGTCCTGTGGTGGTGGGGTCTTGGGCGGAAGGGTGGCCTGTATTGCTACTACTGTGCAGATGGCTCTCCTCAAACCTCTGTGTAGAGAGGACAGTGAGGGTCCTTCCCGAGACTGGTGGGTGAGTGACAGCTGAGTAACTGTGGTAGCATCACATAATGATATGTTTAACTAATCCTCGGTATCCTAAACCAGAACACTTCCACTCCAAAAGAATTGTTTGTAGTTATACCCTGACATTTGCAAAGAATTCTGTTGTCTGTTTTAGAGGATAGCTTGGTTGGGTAATACAAGTTACAGAAGAGGAGGAGACGATTCCTCTTTAGAAACCTGTGAGGCCATGTTGCAAGGTGACATTTTGATCACCTGGTTGTAGCCCAGTTCCAGCTGGCTCATGCTTGGCAGCAAAGCTCCCTGGGAAGCTCTGGAGTGAGGAAGGTAGTCCTGGCTCCTCAGATGCCCTGTTCATTTGCTTGTCTTCTGAGTACTGGAGATGGAGCCCAGGGCCTTGTGCTTACCAGACAAACACTGGACGAATGAGCTCTATCCCCATCTGATTTCATAGAAAAACAGTCGCTTGTCTGTTTTGCTTTCTTTCTACTATATGAAATAGTTTGTTATGTGCACTTAGGCTGGCACCGTAATTCTAGCATGTTCTTCCATGCTGGCTGCTTGGGTGTGAGAAATGCCTTGCACTAAGTGTGCTCAGTGTTGGTGCATTTTTCTGTTTGAAATCTAAGTACCAACACCTCTTTCAACACAGCATAACCTTGCTTGCATGCAAGCGCAGCATCCAAGGCCTTCACTAGGCTTGCCTCGTGGTTTTCTGGCTGCTCTTAGGGGACAGACGTGACTCAAGAGGTAGGACTGCAGGAAGCTCAGGGCCAGCTACACAGAAAAGTTATCAGAAACCTCATGGGAGCTTTCCTTCTCCTTCATGTCTTTTCCCTCCTTCCAGGCTGGACAGCCTTTGTTTATTCCCTGCTTTAAAACAAAACAGGACATGTGAGGATAGAAGGAGGGTCACTTAGACATGAGCACCGAAGTCGGGTGGAATCTGTTCTGGGTCAAGTTCTTGAAGTCCGGCAGATGTAGACAATTAGCGCTGTTGCAGCAGGGAGAGTTGTTCAGTGTAAGACAAATAAATGAAACACCATGTGTGTCTCTTCACCGGGCTCTAGTAGCTTATAGGGCTTACTGACCCGGATACCACATCTGTCCTGTGGTGATACCTCAGCACGTGATAGCTATTATCAGCCAGCGTGTCCTCTTCTTGGAGAAGTTAGGCAACATGGAAAAGTAAGCCTGGATCCCTTCCTGTCGTGGCCATCTGCACAGTCACTAAGCTTGGCTTCTGCATTGCCAGATGATGAACAGCAGTGTCCGTTTTCGGCAGTCTGTCCCATCAACACAGGCTTGAAGCTTCTTCTTGTTACAGGAGAAGCTCCGGTTTTCACCGAAGTTCATTATTCCTTTCAGTTTGATTCCTTTTCTCATTGTAAAACAAAAAGGATGAACAAAATGTGAGATTGTAATCATTTCTATCTATCTTTGAGGTGTTTGTGTGCAGTGGTCTCCTCACTTACTGTGATATCTGAAAAGGTACTTCAAGCAGAGTGTCTGTGGCATGAAGTCTGGATGGTGGAGGGGGGATCTTCTCATGAGTCATTATGAGTGCCAGATACACTTCAGACCTTTGGAGACATCCAGGTATCCATCCTTCTGGGATGGCCTCCTAAGAAAGGGAGGCTTCAACTAGAAACCCCTCAGCAGGCATCTAAGACAACACAGAAGTCAATGTGACTTCTTGTTTCAGTGAAGAATGGCTAATTTAAAAGGTGTGGTTAGATTTTTTTTTCACTTTTGTAACATTAATTTATGACTGAATTTCATTAAGCCCAGTAATCTAAGATACTGTGCAAATCCTAGTGGTATGTCTTCTATAACATGGATGTTAGAATAGCCAATATGTACAAAAAATTAAATCAAGTATTTTGTCCTATGTATAACACAAATTAATTTTACACAGAGAAAGATGTTTCTAGGAAAATGAAATTCTAGTAATTCATACTATTTCTTTGTATGAACAAATAAAATATATTTTACCAACTTGCGGTACATTCGTGTTTTATTTTGTATGGCCGAGGGAGAAAGTAGCAAAACTTTAATTAATAACTGATCCCATGTGCATATACAGGGAATTCTGAAATAGATCTTTTTTTTTCCAGATATTTTTGAGACAAAAATCTCACACAATAGCCCAGGCTTTTCTGGAACTTACTATGTAGTCCAGGCTGGCCTCAAACTCACAGCAATCCTTTTGTTTCAGCCTCCTAGGCACAGGAATTATAGGCATTAATTCTATACCCTATGCATTTTCCTGATTTTAAAGGTGAAATCCAAAAGCCAACTAATCCACAAGTACCTGGAGTGGATTTTTAAGAGGAAATGGTTCTGAAGGCAAGATGGGATGAGGCAGACCTTCTACCCTGAAAGAGCTTCCCACCCCTTCCTACTACATCCTGTCCATTACTCGGGATTCTAGAACACTGAATGATGCTACAATGAAGGCCTCCAGAGCCACGGTGGGTACACACATGCAGTTGCATGTCCCACAAAAGGCGCGATGTTAGTAAGCGCCCATGGCTGTGTGATTTTGACATTGTCCCCTTCTCACATTGGTAGGGTGTTCACATGCCAGAGGATCATTTTCTATGAGTTAAAAACAAGGACCAGACAAGGTGATCTGTATCTGAAACTGCTTTGCTTTTGTCATAGCACACATGATTATTGCTTAGTAATTTAAGAAGATGACTTAATTTTAAAGGAAAATAGAATTTTAAGAGGAAATTTATGATAACCATATGAAAAGGAAGTAATCAAGCCAGACATGATGGAAGATGGTTATCACCCCCACACAAGGCTGTGGCAAGAGAGTCATGACTTGGAGGCCAGCCTGGACTATCTACTGTGACCCTGTCTCATAAAGCCAACCAGCCAAAGGAGGTGTTCATAGAAACCATGGCAGAAACAGAGCTATTGATTTCTAACTAGATGGTGTAATGAAAGCCCTGGAAGAGTCTCTGCTGGCAAGACGGACACCTCACTGAGCCCTGCGTCGTGCCTTGGAGGATTGAGAAGGTTGAAGAAGCAACAGCCTGCTCAGTTTTACTTAATGTTGAGCCTGGGGCATGCATGAAACACAGGCACCCACTCCCCCAAATCATCTTATCTACACTCAGTTTTTCTCCCACTGGGAAACATTAAATTTCATGAAGAGCTAGAGGCTCAGGGCTGGAGATTACAATGGCATTTGGGGATTATGGAGGGAAAGGAGATGATTGGCTAACAGAGGAGGCAGTTTCGTCAGTCCTTAGGATCTGGCTTTCAGAGCCAGCATTTTGTAGAGAATAGTTCTTTCCCACCAGGAATATCTATCAAGTGAGGTGACTGTTCCCTGGCTCATCAAACTATGTTCTTCTTACAGAAAGGTAATAAGTAGGTCTAAAACCAACTCATTGACCTGATGGCTCACATTAGAGCCATGGTTCTCAAACTCAGATGACCTGAGCTCTGAGTGTAAATGTGGTTTAACAAGCCTTGTCAGTGATTCTAATGTACATAAAAGTTTGAGGACCACTGTGATGGAACACAGATTTCATACTATTTTAAAGCTAGCAAGCAGGAAATGTGTGTGTGTGTGTGTGTGTGTGTGTGTGTTATGTGTGCAGGTGCACACACCTGAGAAGGCAAGAGGAGCAGGTCAGGAGTCCTCTTCCTCCGTTGCTCTCCTGTCTCATTGCCCTTGAGCACAGTCTGTGAGCTGCAGCTGTTTCTCAGTGAGACTGGCTGGCCAGTGAGCCCAAGGAATCCTGTCTCCACCCTCCAGCTCAGTGAGAGGTTACAGACATGCATGGCTGTGCTCAGACTTTTCCATCCAGCTCCTCACACTTAAGCAGCCTCTTACCCACTGAGCACCTCCCCAACCCCTGGAAAAATTTTAAATCAACTATGCTTACCTGTGTCCCATGCTTTTCCTTCAAATAAGTAAGTCAGCCACAAACTGACTTACTTAAAAAACTGACACCTTATACCTAAGGAAAACACCCACATAGCTGCCTGAAAGAACTTCAGATAGTGCCAAGAGCACCTGCCACCTGTTTGCCTGGCAGCCCTGGCGCTGTCTGGATAATGTGTTCCTGGAGCTGCATTAAGATGGAACTGTGGACAGAGCTAAGAGATTTCACTTAACCTTCTAGAGTCAAACTTCAATCATATCTGTCCAATGTTTGACATATGATCAATAATTATTTCTTCTTCCTTGAATGCACATTGGTGACCTCAAACCCACCAGGTGACCACTCAAGGTGACAGTCGCTCTGGTCATCCGGCCATCGCATTCTCTAAGGTAATAAGCTCACCTCCACCTGCAGCTCCTATCCTGACCTCTAGTTCCATTGTCCATTCTCGTTCATCGTTATTATTCATTAGAGCAGCATTATTATTCACAAAATGATAGGATATTTGTAGGCTTATAAAAGGTTAACTATAGTCACGTATGGGGTTCATGGCCTGCATTCTTCACCTGAGAGCTTGGGATATTTTTATTATTTCCAAATACTCATTTTTGCCATCTAAAAGTGGCTTAAGGAGCTCCATCTGTCAAGTTTTCTGAGAAAGGAATTGAAGTTCCTCTCCAGAACCTGCCTTTACTTCTTCTGGATCTTCCCTTTCAGCCCTGGTGCTTTGGCATGACATCACCTTTACTGTGAAGAAGCCATTTTTAATTCCTTCAAGAAATCCTGACTTCTGAAGATCTAGGCCTTGCCTGATTTGCTTTCAGTGAAGAGAGGGCCTTCTGTTTATAAACAGCCAGAAGTCTCTGGTACTTCTCAGAAAGGGAGGCCCCCCATGAGAGGGATATTGAGGAGACAGGATATTGGATAGGATTTTCTAATGAACTGGAACAGAAATAGATCAGAGTTGGGAGTTTCATTTAACCACACTATTTACCAGGTGCCTCCTATGCTAGGTAGCGACTTACTCCTAAGCCAGGCAGCACCTGTTCTGCTGCAAGGAATCCGCTGTCCATGGTGGCACTGAAAGACCTGTAAAGAAGGCACGTGAGTGTGGTATGACTGGGGCTGTGATAGCTAGTGTTCTCCAGAGAGATTTAAATCAAATATAAATATATATATTTCTTTGAGTGCCTCACAATATCACAGAGGCAGTAAAGTTAAACTGCAGGCCATTGGCAAGTGGAGAATTTGGCATTCTGACTCCAGTCAAAGCATCAGGGTGGTGAACACTGGTTTCTTAGTCTGAGGCCAGAGGTTTCCTGGAGAACAATTAACACGAGTACCAGCGTGAAAGAGCTGGAGTTTGATGTCCAAGGACAGCAGCTGGAGAAGCTCTTCGAGTCCCGAAGTATGAGTCAGAGGGGGAGTTCCCTCATTCTACTTACTACTTCTATCCAAACGCCCAACCCAATGGATGCTGCTGCCTACGTTCACAGCAAGTCAGGTCTTTACCATTCAGCTTCCTGACCCACGCGTCAATCTGTCCTGGAGTCTTCTGTACTGGTTTTCTAAGCATCCCTCTGTCTAGTGAAGGTGGCTCTCCAAATTAAACATCACACGAGGGAACCGGGATGGGGCATCTAAGCTAATGGAGGTGGATCAAACCTACAGAATGAGGAAGATGCAGCCAAGGGATTGGATGACAGTGTTTAGAGAGGCAGAGAGAGAACATGACAGGTAAAGATGGTAATGTGCTATGCTGGGCAGAGCTAGAAGGCATCGGAGATTGTGGGGGAGGGGTGGCTCTGCAGGGAATCAGCAGGCTAGTCTCTCTAGCTCAGCTGCTTTGGGGCTCCTGAGCTCTCTTTCTGCCCGCCTAACATCTCTACTCAGATGGCTTATTTTTTTAAGTCTTAAATATATATTTATTGTCCATAATGAGTTACATTATTCAGTGGGCAAACAATGAGTTGTTATCCCCAATTCCCCAATGCCCCTCTCCCCATCCCCAATCAGCTGGATATCCTCCTCCGTGGGCCGTCTGGATCAGTCCTTGTGGCAGGGGACCCTGGATAGCCTAGTACTCAGCCCGGTCCTCCTGGCCCAAGTGTGTTGTTACTGAGGGCGCCATGCCTCTGGATAGTCTCCCCCACCACGGCTCTCACAATCTTTCCACCCCCTCTTCTGCATCAGATGGCTTATTAAGTGTCAAGCCCTCTGTTCTCTCTTCTTAATCTTCCCTGATCTCTTCTGCTCAGGAGCGCTTGAACTAGTAAACAGCCCTTGATATCTCTCTCCCAAACATTCACTTCCAGTCCATTATTAAGTCATTTAAGGATGACCCCCACCCAAAGCTTCCAAATGTATTCACTTCTTTATCTCTCCTCGGAAACTACCTCCTGGTACCACCCTGTCCTGTTTGCTGGGCCCTTGTAGGAATTCACCACCCTTGACACACAACCTGGCCTACCATACAAGTCCCCTCTGCTCTGCAGTTGACTCCGCGTGCACATACAACATCTTAGGGATCTTTAGCAAGTCTAATCTCTGCAGAAAGCCCTCAACTTGCCTCCCGTTCATATACATGTGGCCTATACTTGTAGTCCCATCTACTCAGGAAGCTGAGGCAGGAGGATTGCTTGAATGCAGGAATACAGGGCCACACTCGGTGTCATGGTTTGATCCAGGTGTCCCCCACAAACAAATGAATGTGTTCTGATAGATCAATCCTCAGTTGATGGCAATTCAGGAATTAGGACCTCATTAGAGCTGTGTTGTTGGGGGTGGGCTTATGGGGGTTATAAGCCAGCTTCCCCTTGCCAGTGTTTGGCACACCATCCTGCCGCTGTTTGCAGTCCTGTGGCAGAGGTGATGTCCATCCCTCTGCTCATGCCATCGTTTTCCCTGCCAGGATGGAGTCTCCCCTCGAGTCCATAAGTCTGCAACACTCGGCAACTCAGGAAGATGTCTGCCTAGAAAAGAAAAGGAATGTAAATTAAAAAAGAATATCTCAGTCCCTCCATTTCCTTGGATGTCTATACTCAACCTTATTTTAATCCAGTTTCCTCCTTGGTTACCCTGCTCAACTAAAATGATCTTTCAGCTTCTAGAAGGGAACGTGTTCATCTCCTTGCCTGTCTAACTTCTCTGTCAACCCTCAACCTCTTCTCTACCACCATGACGTCCCAACTCCACGCAGCACGCTGTTTCCCTGAAGAGCATTATGTTCTCAGCCTTGGTAGCTCTCTCCCACACTAACCCAGTTCTGGGGCTGTGACTGCTTCAACCAAGACATCAACAAGAATATAGCTGCACCCGTTCCAAGTAAAGATCTTTAACAGCTTGCTCAATTCTTCGTCATCTCTAGGAATGCTCCTTCTTGGGGCATTGCCGTGACAAGCCCAAGTCACATGGCAAAACTGTGTGTAGACATTTTAGTCAACAGCCTCAGCAATCAGCCAGCCCCCAGTGGCCAGCGCCCTGACCTGATCAATGGGACAGTTGACATGACATCAGAGACCATGGCTCCTTATTCATAAGCAAGCATTTTGTGAGCTTCTTACAGATTACATAGTTCTCTGCTGAATGGAAGAATACGGTGTGGCTTATATCTCGAGGGCCAAAGGGTTTTGAACAGGTGTCACTTTAATATGGAAGGAAATAAAGTGATTTTCTTAAAAGCTATTTTCAAATGACAGCATGATACTTGCTAGTGTTTTTAATGGGTAGAAAAAAATGAAGACTTTGGGTTTTGAAATGATAAGACTTAAGACAGGCATGAGGGTGCTCACTTGTGATCCCAGTACTCAGGACACCTAGCTCAGCAGGAGGATCATGGGTTCGAGTCCAGTAGTGAGACCTTGTCTCAAAAGTGCCAAGTAAGAGATTCAAAGCACACAAGTCTGGGCTTGGGGGTACAGGTCAGTAGAGCATTTGCCTAGCGTACATAAGGCTCCGAGTTCCATCCTCAGCAACACACACACACACACACACACACACACACACACACACACACACGACCATATACACAGAACAAATTATGTGAAAAATGTGATTTCCTTGAGCAGCGAAAATAGAATAAATGAAGGGATTTTAAATTTCTCGAAATGTATTCCACAGCCACATCAGACAGGGAATTACCTAGGAATAAACAAATGGCAAAAATTAAACCAAAAATTCAATCCACAAAGTCTAGTAAACTGAAGAGACAATTCTCAAAAGATAAGGACAGATGATCAATAAATATTTGAAACAGTGTTCAACTTCCTAAGCCATCAGGGAACTAGAAGGAACTAGAACTGCTTGGAAACTCGGTGTTAGATGACATGCCTGAAATCTCAGGTCACAGGTGATGGAAACAGGAGGATCCAGAGTCCTGGGCCAGCCTCAACTTCATAGCAAGTTTGAGGCCAGCCTGGACTACATGAGGCACTGTCTCAATAATAATAAAAACAGAACCAAACACAAAAGTAAATAATAACAAAAAAAATGCCTTGAGTGTCCATCTCAACCCAGTCAGAACAGTTATCAGGAAATGTGGACAAATGAATGATGTGACCAATGAAAATGTCTCATATACTGATGCTGGTAGAAATGTAAACACATACAGCCACCGAGGAAGCCAATATAGAGGTTCCTAAAACAAACAAACAAACAGCAACAAAACAACAACAACAAAAAACTATCATATCACCCAGTGATACCACGTGGAGGATTCTAACTCAACATATCACAAAAATAATTTGCACACCCATGTTTATTGTTGCTCTATTCACAATGACGAAGAAATAGAATGACCACCAACAGATGAATGAATGGTAAAGAAAATGTGCTTTGTGTACAACAGAATTCTCTCCTGTCAACGAAGAAAAATGAAATCATGACATTTTCAGGAGAATGGCTACAACTGGAAATCATTAAGTGAAATAAGACAGAATTCAGAAAGACACATACCACATATTTTCAAACATATGTAGAACCTAGATTTAAATATCTGCATATGTAAATGTGTATTTCTGTGTGTATAGGTCATGAACGGAGAAAGAGGACTTTGAGAGGGGAAGAAGCTATCTTAAGGGGAAAGAGAGGGCAATGCATTCCTGTGACCTGAAAGCAAAGGGAAGACTCTTTATGGGGAGGAAGGAGTCAGCAAGAGGGAGGGAGAGAAGTCACCTGGGAGGGGATGGGTAAGAAGAAAGTACAATGACATATGTGTGAAAAGATAATAAAACCCATCATCCTGTGTGCTGACTTAAAACTGATTCAAACCCCCCCCCCATTTTAAAATAAGGACATCAGGGTGAGGCAGGACAGAAAGAGAAAAAAATATACTCTTTACCCAGGAGTTTTTCCAGCAGTGAAGCAAGAATTCCAGTGCAACTGCTTAAGGCCTCATTTCCTTCCCAGCTATAGACCTACAATTTTCTAGGAATCTCCGCAGAACGCTCATTTACATAGACAGAACATGTACGAACCCCCTGTGCAACCCTGTGTTCCTGGTTTTACCTTATCAGATTATAATTCCATCCAAGGCATCTCCAGAGCCACCCTGTAATTGCACTTATCAAAGGAGAGAGAACAGAAAAACAAAAAAAGGTGTCTTACAAACCCTATGAAATGTAACTTGAAAGCCCCCAAAATGGCATTTGTGGCCAATGCTAAGATAAGACACTTAGTTACAATTCTCCAGTGAGGAGCGGGTACCCACACTTGGGTGAGGCTCCCCTTTCCTCAGCTGCTGTCTCTTAGAGTATTCACACCTGTGTTTTCTGGTGTGATTTCATTCTCTCTGTGAGCACCTTTCTGATTATCTTTAATAAAATCTCCACCTCTGCTTCATACTGGCTGCTCCTGAAATTCTTTATTGTGCCAAAGCCAGGTGTGAGGGCATTGGGTATGTCATCATAGCACTTTGGAGTCTGAGCCAGGAGGGTCCCAAGTTTGAGGCTAGCCTGGACCATTCAGGACTACATAAGGAGACACTATTTCAAAAAACAAAAACAAAAAACCTGAAACAAAATCAAGCCATCAGTAGGGCTAGATCAGGCTCTGCCCCTGGGGAAGGAAGGGAGGATTTAGGGAATGACCTTGATGTAACTTGATTATATTTCAAAGGCTCTTTTTCCAAATACAGTTCTCAGGGATAGCACTTAATGTATCTTTTGGGATAAGGGCAATTCTGCCCATGAAAGCCTGAGACTCTGTGTGGTTATTGGGAAATGTGAACTTCCTTCCAGTATGCAGCCCAAAGCCTTGCTGAACCACAGTAGCTTCGTGACTGAGCCCTTAGCTCTGCCTGCCTTTGGGAAGGAAAGGAATGACGTTAAGAATTGTGTCAGAGGGAAGTGATATCCACGAGACACCCAGGAGATGGAAGCCTCAAAAGGAGAAGATAAGCGTGGCCTTCCTGCTGTTCTTGTCTAGTTATTTTATTTGGCTGTGGAAGAAAAGCATGAATGGAAGGCTGTGGGACTTGGGGAAAGCTCTCGCTGCAATCAGATTAGCACTTTAGAAAGAGGATGCTGGCCAACAGAGGAGGTTGAAGAGTTAGGAACAGAGGCAAAGGGGTCCCTTAGGGACTATCGGGAACCCAGAGGAGGGGTGATGGTGACCAGGACATGGAAATGAATTAGAAACGGAGGGAAGCCTGTGGGCTGAGGAGCCCGGGAAAGCAAACTGAAAAGATTTGGGGTACAGTGGAAAGGACAAACGGAGTCACAAGTCAACACTTGGGTGTGAGTCTAAGCTATAGCAGGGGAGAAGCCTGCTGTTGCAGTAAAGCAGGCAGAGAGTGAGAGCCGGGTCAGGGGTGGCTGGGCAGGCTCCAGCTTGCTGGCTAATTTTACTAATTTGGTTGGCTTGCTGCCCCAGAAGTCCTGACAAGGGCATCATCAGATTGCTGGAGCTCTTAGGTGCCTAGGAAGCTCAAGGTCAGAAGTTAGAGAATATCAGCCTACTGGGGACTCTAGGGGAAACAGACACACACACA
>PVHP010049050.1:0-12429 GCA_004024765.1 Zapus hudsonius
CGTTATTGTCATTTTTTCTCGTTTTATCAGTGAGGACACTGAGAGGTGGTATGCCCTGCCCAGTAACCCAACTCATAAGTGAGTGACAGAGAGAGCCAGTTTCTGAACCAGTCAGGCTCTAGAACATCTACCCTGGCTTTCTGCGTGGCAGCATCCTGTCCCCTCCTCCTTGTCCTGATCCTCTGTGTGACCTGGTGAGTGTGTCTGCCCTCTCTGCTCATGCTCCCCCTGCGATCCGCTATGAGGAACTGAGAGCCATGGACTTCTGAAGAAGTAGATGGTTTTTGTCCATAGCAGACTCAAGTCTCCAGGCTCCAGGTAAACAGTTTCAGACAGAAGATAGAGTGCACTCTGCCCCCTGTGGAAGAGCAGAAGTGGGCTGTGAGGTGCACTCATAAAGCAACCTCAGCCAACTCAACGACAGGAAGTGTCTCCAGATGGTCTGGCTTCCTATCACCTGACCTGAGACCCACCACTATCAACAAAACAAACTCCTCAAGTCTCTCCACAGACATGCCTAAATCCATTGGGAGGAGATTATCACCACCCTGATTTTATCAGACAGGTATATCCCTTTGCTAAAGTGCCAAGCAAGCAGTTCCAAATTCCACCACTAGAAATTCATTCTTCTGGAATTGAAGAAATTGCTCAGTGGTTAAGGTGCTTGCTTGCAAAACCTGACATCCCTGGTTGAATTCCCTAGTACCCAAGTAGTCAGAAGCACAAAGTGGCACATGCATCTGGAGTTCATTTGTAGCACCAAGAGGCCTGGGTCCCATTCTCTCCCTCTCCCTCTCTCTCTCTTTCTTTCTCCCCTCCCTCTTTCTCTCCTTCCATGGAAAAAATAAAATAAATATTATTTATTTTAATAAATAAAAATATTTTGGAGATTCTGTTTGTATTTTTCAGAAAGCAACGAGAGAGCTGGGGCTCTTCCAGCCCTACCAACAAGCCACAGGCCAATAGCAGACATCTTGACAAGAGATGAGCCACCCCAAAACTACCGGGGAGGATCCACATGGAACCCCGCAGAGAGTGGTGGGATAAGCAAAAGACCTATAACCACAGCTAGTCAGTCAACCCAGGACAAGCCAGCCAGATAGACACCAACGTTCTTCAACACAACCTAAAGCAGAAGTCCAGAGACCCCCCCTAATACCTCAACAATAAGGCACCCACCATGACTCAGGGAACTGAGCAGAAGAGGGGGCTGAAAGACTGTAAGAGCCATGGTGGGGGAGGATCTCCAGAGATATGACCCCCTCAGTAACAACATACAAAGGGGGGTGGAACCAGGCTGACTCCTAGGCTATCCATAACCCCATGGACTGATCCAGTTTGCCCATGGAGGGAGGATACTCAGATGATTGGGGACAGGTAGAAAGGAAATCAGGGAACTGGGGATACCAACACATTATTTGCTCATTCAATGTATCTAATTATGGATAATAAAGAAAAAATATTTTTAAAAAGAAATTCATTCTTTTCTATTTTGAAGCCCTTTGTTGATGTCGAAACACTTCCATTAAATTGCAAAGACCCCTCCAAAGAGACAACTGAAACAATTTTCAACTAATCCTGGTGGACCTTAACTGATTATAGCTGAAGGCAAAGAAGAAAACATTTTGAAAGTGAAATGGAGCTCTAAAAGAAGTAAGAGAGTGCCAAAAATAAAGACTACCTCACTTCCCAGCTTCCCTGAGTCACTTCTGGGCTTGCATTCCCACGAAGACCCTCCCTTTCCCTACTTCCCACTTTAGAGTCCTGAGGCTTCTAGGAAACAACATGAAGACCTGTCATGGGTCATCACACGATTCATAATTGATCTCTTCACAGATGGATATTATTTGATTCCACACAGATCATTATGATTCTGCTGTATAACACCAGAAGAAACTCTGCCTAGAGTCAGCCAATCACAGACTTCCACAAATATAACTGAAGATTTAATATGAGCCCTTATATTTACAGATGTCAATGAAAGTTGAAGAAGATGTGAAAATTACTGGAAGCCAATTTACAGCAGCTGGAGCAAATTAGGGCTCATTGCAATTTAAAAAAAAATTTAAGAGAAGGAAGTAATGAAACAATCAGCTCCAGGCGAGCCATATGTGCAAGCCCAAATCTTTATTAATGGAAGTACATCTACATGTTAAAGGAAATTTAGTTCCTATAGCAAAACTCAATAAAGATATGCACTAATCAGTAACCTTTTAATCTCACGATGAGTTACCAAAAAGTTGTATGGTGGTTCGGAGGGAATTTATACCTACATGTTTGAAAGACATCCATGGTATTCATTATGCTGCCTAAAAATTACGATATTTGTGGAAATTTGGGAAAGGTTACATTTTATTTTTTCAATGTTAGGAAATTTAATTACCTCTACCATTCAATCAACACAGGATAAGCCAGTGAGACAGAAACCAATGATTTTCGATACAAAGACCCCTAAGCTCACAACTTTAAATCAGCCTTAATACCCACCCACCACGACTCAGGGAACTGAGCAGAAGAGGGGGTGGAAAGATTGTGAGAGCCCTGGTGGGGGAGATTATCCAGAGGCATGGCCAGGAGAACCTGGATGAATACTAGTCACAAGGACTGATCCAGACGACCCATGGAGGAGGATATCCAGCTGGTTGGGGATGGGGAGGGGGGAATGGGGGAATTGGGGAATTGGGGTATCAACTTGTAAAAAATAATAAAAATAATAAATAAAGATAAATTTAAAAGTATTTGGCTCCTATTTCAAAATGTCAGCACTGGGGAGTCAGAGACAGGTTGCTGCGTATCCAGTCTAACAGAATGCTGTCTCAAAACAAGAAGTAGATAGCAGTTGAGGAAGACACTGGCCTCCACACACACGTGCACATCCGTGCACACACACATACCCCTGACACACATGAACACACTCACATGCTCAACATTCACGCACACACATGCACAAGAAAGTATGGTAATATTATGGTTGAGAATTGAATGAATACTTCATACAATTTCCATAGGATTCTCAACCCCAGCACCTGCCTAATTTCTTCTGGTTAAATTTCTGGCTTTCCAAATGACTGTTTTCTATAGGAAAACAGATTTCCATGTGTCCCTTAAAATTATTCAGGCACTGGCTATTTAAGTTCAAGCATTTTGTTACCAATTACAATTAGCCATCATCCTATATTAAAAAAACATTGAAAAGATATCGATGACTCAATTAGTCCCATTGTTCATAAGCTACTGACAGGAGTATATCTTCTATCGTAATCCCCATAATAATACCCTAGTTTCACTACTATCATAGTGTTTTATATACGTCACAGTTGGAGCATACTTGATATTCCTTATTGTTACCTGTGATTTAGGATGAAACAATGAGAATTTGATGCAAAGATTTGCTTTCTAAGGAGAAATCGCTGCTCTTTGAGTCCTCCAAAATTCTGGTGATAAAGGTTGTTTTTAAATATTTGAAGATACTGACAAAAAAACCACCAATCACTAATCATCCATATACATATCTCTCTGGAACACTCCATTACTAAGGCAGTAAAAAATTATGGTGCTTTTGAGAACAGCATCAGTATTTATATACTGTAGATAGTTTTACTGTTGAACATGTTATTATGTTTATGCCTAGCAGTTATATAGCAATGTTCCCTGTTGAGTGATGACATAGGAGACTTCTCCCATGGTAAACTGGCTAGAAGTAATTCCCAAACTATCATCATCATGAGAGGGACAGTTTGACACTAAAACCCCTATTAGCTACAAGATTAAATAATCCTTTGACCTTATCTTAATAAAGGATTAAGATAGTCTGAGGCCGGGCGCACGCCTTTAATCCCAGCACTCGGGAGGCAGAGGTAGGAGGATCACCATGAGTTCAAAGCCACCCTGAGACTACAGAGTGAATTCCAGGTCAGCCTGGACTAGAGCGAGACCTTACTTTGAAAAAAAAAAAAGATAGTCTGAGGTCAGACAATTCAAAAATTAAGCTGCTTCTTGCCCACGGAGGAGGAGGATACCCAGCTAATTGAGGACAGGGAGGAAGGAAATCAGAGAATTGGGGGTACCAACAACATTTATTTGCTCATACAGTTTAATTATGGATAATAAAGATATCATTTTTTAAAAAAATTAAAATTAAAAAAATTAAGCTGCCTTAAAATGATGCCCCCCACATTGAAAATACTGGCTTTCCACGTGTAGTTTTAATTATTTTTTATGATTAAATGTTCAATATCTACTTTAGGTCAATTATGATTGCCCCAGAAGTCTTGAGCCATAAGGGACAATAAGTGCGTGACTGTTAATCATGTCATTCTCTTAGCAGGTCTCTTGCAAAGTTCTCTCAATTTCCTCCTTTCTCTCAATGTGTGTGGCACAGAGTTCTTTCAGCACGTGCTATCAGGAGTTTTACTACTCTGTTTTATTAAAAGCATGGAGGGTGTGATTTCCAATCCTTTATAATTTCCGGATTTACTAATTAAATTGCTTCAATCATGTCAAAGGCACTTTTTATCACTTGGAATATTAGAATCAGCTTTTTTTTTTGAGAACAAAGTCAATCAGAAAAACGAAAAGCATGAAAAAATATTTCCTGTGTTCAGATGACTTAAAAGGAGCTCAAAGGAAATTCACCAAATTTAAATAAAAATTCATTATCCTACAGAAAAGAAGCTGAAAGTGAAAGCCGAAGCAGCCAGTAGCCTGGAAACAAGGGTGTGGTAAAGACAGCTACCTCGGGAAGCACACACTTCTGCTGTTGGACTTTTTCATACCAATAGGTCTCTTTCTATGCTCAGTGAAAATTCCTTATAGAGTTCAGTCAGCAAATAAGGTGTTTTGGTCACTGTACTGGACCACAGAGATAAGAATCCGTTTTAAGTGTAAGCTCCTACTTGTGGTAAGCATGGTTCTCTATATATCATATTATTTAGTCTCACACTATCATAAATGTCACTGCTGTTACACTTTCAGAAGCAAATACAGAATATATAGTGATGAGTTATATATACTTATATAACTTATGAGTTATATATACTTCATAACTTTTCTAAAGTAACCAGGCTGATTCCAAAGTATCTACATCTTTATTCTCCATCACGAATACATATATTATAAACAAATCACTTCTTTACAGAGAATTAGAATATGTTCAAAATAAGTTTGGATCATCGGAAATATAACTTACTCTCTGAAGATTTGGGAAACATTTTTGTCATGCTTCAGGGTCATTATTATTCACATAAGTATTCTTTCCTTGTGTGTGTATACATTTCATATTATATAAAATGAAAAGATAATGCACATGTGTATGTGTCAGAAGTACCTATTCATAGATCTTTGATGGCATAATAAATATGTGTTCATGTATATTTTTTCAACAGAGACATGACAAGTTGTAGGCTTTCAAGACAACTAAGTAACCATATCAGGAGTCAACATTACAAAATGTTTTCAGGGAAGCATATGGCACAGGGCAGTTTGTGCACTGCTTTCGCATGAAGCCTCTAGAACCTACTTAATACACAGAGCAGGACTTGCCCATTATCCTACTTACCACAATGAATTTCAGAATATACTAAGTGTAAAATCCAAGTCTTCAGAAAGCTACTACTTTTAATCCCTGATAACAGAATGACCGCAAGTAACCCATAAATCATCTAAATGCAAAGACTGTTTTATTTGTTGTTTTCCTAATTCTCAAACTAGAGGTGACCTTAACCAAAGTCACTTTCAGCATCTTACCACCAGTCAGTCCAAACACTACTTGGCTTCTCTAAGTGGAAATTGGATTTTAAAAGCAGTTTTAAATGATTGAAAGTTTTCCTGACCCCAACACTGATTCTCTAGCAACAGCCTGTGTTTCCCCAGCTGTGAGTTGAGAGGAGATCTGGAAGATGACGAGTTCCCCTAAGTAATTTGTACCCTTCATAGATACCTGGTCTACCAAGCTGGCCATGATTTCTTTACCTTGAACTTGAATCTCAGGGCACAGTGTCATCCTGTGCCAATCACCAAGTTTTCATTGTTTCTCTGTTTCTGTATCATTGTATTTCTGCATTGCTGTGGAGGGTTCAAAAAGGAAAGCTGATACAACAGGGAAAAAAAGTGTGATCTCTGAACATTCTTTGTTCAAATGAGTCTAGACCCCTGGGTGTTTTCTCTCTGAGTTCCATTTTAAATGATACAGACACATGTCACAGACAGGACATCTTCCTCGGGTGACCTAAGAATATAAGTAGACCCTTTCCAATCAGCATCTAACATACTGCAAAAACTATAAGCTATACAGCTATTGGAATCAGAGAAGGAAATAGTCTTGGAAAAGAATCACATGATCAGATTTATCTGTGGTCTAAGAGGTACAGAGAATGCACACAAGTATCAAGATCTGGATTTGAAGCTCCAGGTTTATTTCAAACTTCCAGTGGCTTGTCACATTTAAAATAGAAGATAAAACATTGAGAAAAACAAGAAAGTAGCATGTGTTTGTTCAGGTGACCATAACAAAAGTACCACAAACTGGGTGACCAAAACAACAGAATTCTCTTTTTCATAATCTTGGAGGCTACAAGGTCAAGATCAAGGAGTCAGCCGAGTTGGTTTCTCCCGAGGCCTCTCTCCTTGGCTTATCGATGGCCACCTTCACCTATCTTCCCTTTATCTTCTCTCTGTATGAACATGCCTCTACCCAAATTCCTCTTCTAGAAACACCCACCATTGGATTAAAGCCCACACTAATAACTCAATTATCTCTAAAGATCCTATGTATAAATACAGCCGAATTCCAACATAAATTCTGGGGAGATAGCTCGGCCCATAGTCAAAGGAACATGGAAGGTATAACCCAAATTCAAAACTGACTCTCCATGCCCTCTGGTGACTTCTGTTATAGAACAGCCTACAAAGTAGCACCCAAAGTACAAATTTCAAGGACATTGCCATGGTTACATGAACAAAGATGATAATAAAAGCAACTCAAGTAGATGGAATGATGGCTTCATCATGAAAACATAGTAATGGTTGTAAGGTTTGATATTAATTTCACAAAATGAAGAAAACTTTAAGGAAAAAACACAGACGACCTATTCCAAATTTGATTTGTATGTTTAAATATGCACTGCAGACCCTCTCGTTCACTTATTTATTACAGAGCGCTTATCACATGCTAGACTATAACCCAAACCTACATAGTAAGCAGTGTTCTGTTCCCTAGTGAGTGTGTCAGTGGTAAACTAGCACGTCTTTGATTTTATTTGGTTTCTTTTGATTATTTCTATCAAGATGAAGCAACATAAATTTTAGCAGGTTTTCAAAGGCAACATATGTAGGAACTAGATCACATGCATGTGTATACCATCACCCTTTGTTACCAACAAAACCAGGTCTGAAGTCATGATTTCTCAAGCACTTCCATGTGTTTAGAATGCTCAGTATCAGTGGGTGTCCTTTTCTCCATGAGTCAGGTCATTGGGTTAGCAATGGTCACCATTGAAATCTGGAACCCTCTCAACTGTTTTGAAATTTATACTCATATTGTGCCGCTTAATAACTCTAAGGAAAGGAGTCATCTCTGACTTTTCCCTTAGCTCTGAATTTGAACAGCATTTATAAGGAAAATAACAAAAAAGATGTCTATAAATCAAACATTCTCCTAAACTTTATCTATCTTTCCCCTAGAAAGAAATGGTAAGCAGACATGACTAAGTGATGTCCTTCTAGGCCACCAACTGGTTGCTGGCAATTGTGTGTCATAAGTTTTCAGGTAGTTAAATCCAATTTTCAAAATGTCATCTTCAAGCACCAAAGCTTGGTAGGGAAATTGCAAAACCCATAAAGGGAGAAATCACTATAATACAGGTTGTCTCTGTTCAATCTTAATGGACTCCTATTACTCAAACAGACCTTGTGGCTTAGAAAGTCTTTGTCTGTATGAAATTGCTGAGTGGTTTGAATACAGCATAGATACCATGGAAAGCAAAGATGGACTTTTTTTTTTCAAATTGAAAACATGCAATGGTTGCCTAGTATAGAGATAAAAAAAAAAAAAAATACTTGGCTGAGGAAGTGCCCCAAATTGACTTGTAAAATTCTAGAAAACAAACAACTTTTCATTACCCATGTCGTTTCTCATCTCTAGGCCCTGGCAGTGAAGATTCTTTCTTTGGAGAGCTGGTCTGATAAAGAAAGCTTTTACTGTTCCATTTCATGCAGACTTGTTAGGATTTCTGAGTTCAGAGAAAAATCAAAGTTAGGAAAAGAGTGAGAAGAGTTAACATGCAAGAGTTCTCCAAAGATCCTCTTGTGGTTATTCATCGGTCAATAGAAATACTGTCTGTTTTTCATGGAATCTTTTATAACAAAAGTTTGGCTTCGTTGAGAGAGTAGATAAATTTAGAGTGAATGATTTCCCAGTTAAATAGATACCAGCAGTGAGTTTATAATAAAACAATTTGCGCACTGTTTGGAAGAAGACAATGATAATTGTTCTTATGTTGAAAACAAATCTTTCCTGGTGTGCTGGAGGCAGAGCAGGGCATGTCCTAATATAGCCCCTTCCACATTTCCAGAGTATCAAAAAGCCAGGCAATTTTGTATCTGTCACACTTGCCCAGCTTACCTAAGAGGACAGCACATTTGGAGGCGTAATTACACACATGAGTTTTCAAGCCCTTATTTTTAGCTGGAAATACAGTGTTCAATACTAACATTTGAAAGAAGAGAAAGAATGAGATGCCCTTTCATCTTTAGCAGATGGTTGATGTTTCTGTTATCTGGAACTTCTGACATGGTTTTAATCATTGCAGAGCACTGACTCTCTGCCTGGCTGTACAGTGGAGCCTCCTGGGGAGCTTTAATAAACTGATATCTTGGACCCACCCTGAGAGATTCTGATTTAAGTGATCTGGGGTGTGGCCAGGCATTGAGAGCTTTTTTAAAGCTCCCCAGGTGATTCTGAAGAGCAGACATGGTTCAAAAAGGCTACAAAAATAAAAAAGGGGGAAAAAACTTTCAGATGCTATTTTGTCATTTATAGTTACAAAAGCCAAATCTACCTAAATAGTTCAGATAGCATTCTATCATGAAGATAATCATCCAAACCATCTGGGAAATTGGGTAATAGAATATTTGATCAAGATGACAATCAAGAGATCACTTAGTCCAGAGATTCTTAGTCAAGGGCCCAGGATTCCTAGAATCCACTAGGTGGTATGTGAACCTACTGAAATTGCAGATACATATATTTTCCAAGAACAGTAGCTATAGATTATGAGTTCTTCTGCTCTCTCTGCTCGCCAGAGAGGCTTCTCTATGGAGATGGCACTAGACACTGAAGAGACTCAAACTCATCAAAGCTGAAAACAAGAGGTGGTGGAGAGCTCGGCACTAAAGCAGACATCTTGAGGAGCATTGCTGAGGAGGGAGCAGAAGAAATGTAAGAGTCATCAGGTGGGAAGGAATACTTTGGGGCACTGTCTTTCCTGCGTGAAGTGACGAGAGCATTCATGGTCCCACAGTGGTTGTCTGCACTCCCACAAGACCTGCAAAGCTCTGAGACCATAAGCATTTTGATACAGAAGATGGAGGAGAACAGAAGGAATGAAACAACATAGGGAGGGTCTACTCAGAAAGATGAGGGTTCTTAAGGAATGGGGCACAGAGAAGGGGCAAAAGAAGCTACAGGAAAACAATCAAACTATAATATGTTCATGTACTAATGTTCTCGATTTTAAAAAGCCAGGCAATTATAGGAAGTATTTAATAAAGATTCATGCCATCATTTCTCTTTCAAGAAAGAGAAAGAAAGAAAGAAAGGTCTTGGACCTTTAAGTACCAAAAGAATTTTAAGTGTTGACCTGATAAAACAGGTAATCGTGTCACTAAGATTGTGTATTTGCATAAAGTAAGGCAGGGATGTCTCATTCCTTGGGTAAAGAATTCCATCAGTAACAGTGTCATTGTGGACCACTGTCCTCTAGGCTTGATATAACCATTATAATCTTAATCACAGCAGCTATGATACCCAAACCAGCCTATTGACAATTCCTTTCAAGTAGTGGGGGAGAGTCATTAGAAACTCACCTGAGATTACAACTCCTCCCTCCTCACGCCCATGTCTGTGTAATTCTGTCCCAGCTGCATGTGATCTCAGGAGTTGAAGAAGAGTTTATAGGAGATAGAAGGTTAATTGAAGGGGAGATTATACAGTTTTAGGGAGGCCATCACCTGGGCTGGGCTGGGACTTTTTGGTGATGCACTTGTTTTGAGGTCAACTGTGCTCCTACAAAGAAGCACAATATACTCACCAATTTACAGGTGAAAAAAAAAGTAGCCAGATATTGTGGCACATGCTTTTAATCCCAGCATTTGGGAGGTCAGCCGGAACTAGCATGAGACCCTATCTTGAAAAAACAAACAAACAAAAACTCCAATTTACAAGCAGAAATGAACATATTCTTCACCATACCCTTGAGAGCTTCACAGATCCAAGTCCATGATGGGCCCTGTGCTTGTATACAATACTCATTTAAATCTTAAGCAAACAGACAAAAAAAATGAGCCCCTAGAAGATTGATGTTTTCACTAAATCAAATTTTTGACCCAAGTACCTGATGTTTTCAGAACTACAGAAAAGATGTCCCTAGATTTCACAGGGGAAAGTTCATGAAACAGTATCCCTGAATAAGAACTTTCACTTCAGGACTTATGAGATGAAGTATAAAGTCAGGACCTGAACGGATGCCAGCTAAGACTGCCACAGGGCACCTGATATCAGACTGGAACCTCAATTTGGTTTCTCCAAAGCTTGTGTCGTACAAAGTGCATGCCTACCCATGCATACTCATTGATGATGACCTTATTGTAAGTTTATAGCTAATTCATTAAAAAAGAGGAAGAGATTCACCGACATGTCTAGATATCATATGCAGAGCACAGGAGAGAATGCTTTTTCTGTAACAAAGACCCAGCGCTTAGCAGATGCAGTCCATTTAAGTCACCAAAGAAGAAAGAAAAACCTTAAAAGACATTTTTGCATCTTTAGCTATTTGTAAAACTACTGGGAAATAGCTACTATCTGAGTTTTCACTTTTTTGATTTTGTCATATGATTGCAAAAAAAATTTAAGAGTTTCCTCTGATAAAAACTATATAATATTAAAAGTGATCCTTTATTTATGTTGGACAAAGAAGTCCAACGGAAAAAAAAACAGATATTTGAAGTTTGAGGGGTAAAAATTAAACCTATATCCAGCTAATTCCCATAGAAATTAAGAAATGGTTTTATCTATAATAAAGAAAAATAAGCATGAGTTTGTGGAGTTAAACTAAGGTTTTAGCTATTACTTATTAGCTAGGTGACCCTAGACAAAGTACTTAAACTCAGTTGTTCTCATTGGTAAAATAGGATTAGTTGTACCTCCCTTTTAAGATTGATATGTGATATGAAATAACTAACATAGAACTCTGAGGAATATAGACACTCAGATGGGACTCACCTTCTTCCACTATCTCCCAAAGCTTGTGGGTTTTGATGTCTGCTTCTTTTTCTCAAGGTTCTGGGGACCAAATGCAGGGCCTTGCACAGCTAAGCAAGTACTGCACTGAACTACACTGCCCTCAGTCACAAAGCTCAAGTTCTCCCCTGATAGACCAAGTCTCTTTCAGAAACTTACATATTCTTCATCCTGACCTCAGTACCACCAAGTAAAAAAAAAAATCTGCATTTAAAAAAAATTATCTGACAGGGAGGCTACTAAAAATAGAAACTAGGTAATCCAGAATGCTGTATATTTGTTAACCTACACCGTTCTCACTCTCCGATGGAGATTGTGTTTGTATTTTTCAGGATATAGCAAGTGAGCTGTGGCCCATATAACCCTACCATCTGACAGCAGGCAAAAAGCTGAGATCATGGCAAGAGTTGAGCCACCACAGTCATATTGTGGAGGATCCATATGGAACCCTGCAGAGAAGGTCGGGATGAACAAGGGATCCATAGCCGCAGCCATTCAACCAACTCAGGATAAGCCAAATGTGTTTGTGTTTTTCAGGATGCAACGAGAGAGCTGTGGCCCATCTAACCCTACCAACCCACCGTAGGTAGATGGCTGAGATCCTGGCAAAAGAGGAGCCACCACAGTCATATCGTGGAGGATCCATAGGGAACCCAGCAGACAATGACAGATGAACAAGGGACCTATAACCACAGCCATTCAATCAACATAGGATAGGCCAATGAGACAGAAACCAAGGATTTTCGACACAAGGACCCCTAAACTCGCAACATTAAGGCAGCCTTAATACTCACCCACCACAACTCAGGGAACTGAGCGGAAGAGGGGGCGGAAAGATTGTGAGAGCCGTGGTGGGGGAGACGGTCCAGAGGCATAGCACCCATCAGTAACAACTGACTTGGGCCAGGAAGACC
>PVHP010049051.1:0-12318 GCA_004024765.1 Zapus hudsonius
TGTTTTAGATGCTCTGACTCTAGGAGAGATGGCCCTCTCTAGGCTACACAATTCCTAGAGAAAACAGCTAATCCACCAGGAACCTACCTTTGATAGAAGACTTGATAGGAAACTCAGAGCCCTGACTCCTTCACCCCTCACACCCCCATATCCTCTGTGTATACCCCAGGAGGCAGCATCCTTCTGTCTGTCACAAGCATCCTAGGAACAGATGCCTGGAACGAGGGAGAGTTTCTGTACCCCAGAGCCCACTGAAGTTGCTCCATGCATCCAGCCTGCAGGAACCCTCTAGAATGAGTCCATGCCTCCTTCCTTTGCTCATCTGTCACCTGAATGTCCCTGGTGCTTCTGCCTGTGGTACTGCAAGTGTAAGTGTGGCATGTCCCTTTTTCTTAGGAACTGTTAGTAAAAACGTATGTCTTCAAAAGCAATGCTCTCCTGATCTATTGACCCCATCAGATTGAATTGTCATCACACCTACATTATAAAACAGGGATGTTGACAATTGAAGGGCTAGGGTTGGCCAGAGTGCCTCCGTTTTGTTAACCGTTATGACTTGTCTTGTAACCCCTTGTTCCAGGAAAAACCACCAACTGTCCTGGGCCCCCAACCCAACCAATCAGCTCCTAGTTTCCCTAGGACCCAGGTCAAAATAGCTTAGCCTGTTCCTAGTTTCCTCAGTAACCATGTCAAAATGACTTATGTATTACTATTCTAGCCTGCTGCTGTAACAAGTCCCTGCTACCCTACCCTACCCCACCCCTGGGTCCAACCAATCCTGTTAAAGTCCCCATGGCAAAGTTTGTCAACATCCTGATTTTGAGACCACTAGTTCCCAAGAGTAGACTCCAGAACATCTCCTCACCTGGGTCTGACCAATCCTGATAAAGTTTACTCCAACTCTTCCCTCGGGCCACTGGCCAGCACCTGTTTGTGGGGTTTTTTCCTTTAAAAGCCTGTGAGCCAACACTTTGGGGACACAGTCCCAGCTCCCGAGTTTGGCTGTGTCCCTAATCGATTAGCTTGCAAGTCAGCAGCAATAAAAATTTCCTGCTTCTGAGCTCATTTGATACTTGTCTCATCATTGCATACCCAGACCCAACAACAATGAAAGGATTTCAAAGACATTTGATCAGAAGAGAGCTTTCACTGTGCTTCAGAGATACCCATCTTAGACATCACCCAATGGTCCACTTCAAATTTCCAGAGCATCTTTAGGACCCAAAACCCTGAACATGAAAGGAAAGACACAGAGAAACATGGATCCTACCTACCTTGGAAGGAACACTCTTGGTCCCACCTACCAAGTAAGAAGTCCTAGCAGACTTGGTGAGCCTTTAGGAACATGGTAAATCTTAAGAAGAGATGTCTCCTTAACCCACCTGGGATACCCTTTCAGTGTGGGCTAAACCTACTGTTCATAGGAAACATGGCAGACAGCTGTGGCTTCTACACTCAATTTAGGTAACTCTACTGTCTCATGGCAATCAAGGTTTGTGATTCACCTAAATTATTTCCAGTGGAGGTATTCCAAAGGAACTGAGACACTGTTCCCATCCAGGGACACTTTGCGCCCTTATATTTCTTGTGTGCAGTGAAATGGAGTTTGACAGTTATTTTGTAAATTTTGTAAATCACCTTTTGTGATTGTAAACTCCTTAGAACTACTGATTCAGCAAATTGTAGAATCCTATAAAAATCACTGTAGGTCATAGGCATCATGACTGACAAAAATTTTTTTTTTATCTTTTTTTTTTCTTTCTTTCCTATACTAAGCGATGATCCCTACTGTTTGTTGTGGACCAATTGTAATTAATTATTTTCTTTGGAAAAAGAAATGTCCATTTTTTCCCTTGAAGGGTGCCAACTTTCATTCCACACCTCACCCCATCTTCAGTCAGATGGGATCTTTGTTTGCAGTTGAAAGAGGAATTAGGGAGTTAATGACTCATCAGCCCTGAAGCAACACTCCTATGGGTTACAAGGGCACAGGCTGACATCTCCTCCACTTAACAAAATGCTTAGAAGGAATCACACTATCTTTGCTATAAAAAATGAATCATAGGGCTTGGCCCGAACTTTCCATTTCTGTCTACAAATGAAGAAATAATGATAAATCAGATGGCTGATAGATAAATAAGAAGAATGAAGAATAGGCAGCTGAAAGACCTTCGATGACATCACAAGTTTGAGAAACTTGCAATTGGATCAAGGTAGATTCCTGGTCCATCATGAGGACCAGCTACGTGAACCTTGGGATTGGAGCAGATAATTTTTCATTAAAAAGTATCTTGCCTAGTTATTAAACATGGAGCTCAATACTGAATCCCTTGACCATACTATTTTTCCAGTATTGAACACAAACACTCCGATATTACTGAATTGTAACACAGCTACCAAAGAAAGAAATTGATTGTTCAAAGAAACATTTGTGTCAAAGAAAACAAAATATGTCCCATAGATGTGTGCTTTCATCCTGCCTAAGCAAACTCAAAGTAGAATGCATTATCCCGAACTGGAAGGAGAAGACATTGAGCAGAAAAGAGAATTAACACTGATTTTTAGTGTGGCTAGTAGATTATTAAACATGAGAAAAAAAAGGCCAAAGCAAGAATGGAGATCTGCTTCATTGTTCAGAGTGAGGAGAAGTGGACAGAAAGGCCAGTAGCAGGTGTTGGGAGATGTGGAAAAGACAGTGTATCTATCTCCTCTTCTCTGGGCTCTCTTCTGTTACCTCTGTGAAGTACCCACTGTTGTCATCAAGCAATGCTATCATTATTTCTACTTTATTTCCCTATTTCCTTCAGGGGAACTGCTTAATTCTTTCACTTAATATCTAGTACTGAACATCTACCAGGGCATAATTGACTTAATTACTTTGATACCATGAGAGACAGAGAATGAATTCTTGCTTTAAAGAAGTTGGCTATTGGGTTGGGGAGATGACTTGGTGGATGAAGTCTTTGCTGCTCAGGCCTGAGGACCCAGGTTCAAGCTCCAATGCCCCCAATGCCAAAAGTTGTAGATGCCTCAATTGAGCTCTCTTGGTAAACAGTCACGAATGCTAACTAAACTCATGACATTCCAGTTCCCATCTCTCATCTTAAATTCACAGTCCCTTGGACTCTGCCTCTTCAAGTTTGCTATTTTTTTAGAGAGTGAGCAAGTAATTTTCTTTTCCTTAGAAGAGCTGTGTGAAGAATTAAGAAGTGTATTGTAGCAGAAATGTTTGTGTTAGCAGAGACAGAAAAGAATAGAGTCTGACTGGAGAGAGAGCTCTGTGGTTAAGTGTGCTTCCAATGCAAGTATGAGGTCCTTGAGTTTGAATCTCCAGAATTCATGTCAACAGCCAGGGGGAGCCATGCACCCCTGTAGCCCTAGTCCCTTGGGTGGGGAGCAGATATCAGAGAATCACTGTGGTCCAAGAACACCAAGCTCTGGAATCAGTCTCTCCATTGCAAGGAAAAACAGGCTAGAAGAGATGGAGGAGGACACCTCACTCTCCTGCAGCTGCAGCAGGAAAGCACCCCCCCACACCACAAGACACCATATATAACTACTCATACAAGCAAAAGCAATAACTGTGTCAGTGTCTGTATTGGTCCTTGTGTGGGTATCTAAAAGCTGCTCATTTGATACCATGGTGATTCCCTGGACGGCTGTACATTGCCTGCAGCTGGCTCTCCTGGTGACAGCTCCATCAACGTCACAGGAATACACTGACCGCTTTGTGACTTCCACTGTTCAGAGTCTCTCTCGCACCTTGGCTTTTCCAGAGTAAACTTCTTTCTTCCAATCTGGAATCGAAGGCTTTGCTTATCATCAAGGAACTGAACCCTCTGGAGCTCAGTTTAGGAAAGCAACAATCCTTTCACAGGACTGCAGATAATACTTCTGACTTTTTAAAAGGCTCTTCCTCAATAAAAACCTTATACACAGTAAAATTAACTACTAAAACCACTACCAAAATCACATCATTTCCAGTTGAATAATCAAATTAAGGAAAGATATTTTGACATTATTTTCTCTTACTGAAACATAAATATTTTCATGTCTTATACATTTTTAATTTTCTTTAAATTGGGGGGTCTCTTCCTCCTCTTCCTCTTCCTCCTCTTCCTCCTCCTCCTCCTCCTCTTCTTCCTCCTCTTCCTTCTTTTTCTTTTTCTTCTTCTTTTTGAGCAGAGGTTTTATTCTAGTTCAGGCTGACCTGGAACTCACTTTGTAGCCCAAGGCTGGCCTTGAATTTATTGCAAGCCTCTGACCTCAGTTTCACAATTGCTGGAATTAAAAATGTGCACCACCATGCATGGATGTGTTACTTTAACTTTAAAAAATGATTCCCAAAGAGTGTCTTATACACTGCATATTAAAGATAGACTCTGTTAAGTGTAATTATATCTGGAGAGAGTAATTCTGGCAGTATTAGTTTCTCATTACACATATTTTGTGTCTTTTGAGTTTCTTTCAAGGTACACAAACTTTTAAGAGTATTATACATGTTTTTTTGCAGTCAGGAAAACAACATTGACAGCTTGAAAACTTGCTAATTCATTGGTCTCTGTAAAGCAAGCTGTCTGAATGTTTCTGTGGTCCAGATTACATTGTCTATTTTTCCTAAAACAAAATGGCATGTGTCATGGTTTGTTTCAAATGTCCCTCACAAACAAATGGATGTGTTTTGATTGATTGATCCTCAGCTGATGGCAGTTTGGGTTTTACAACCTTGATGGAGCTGTGTTGTTAGGGGTGGGCTTATGGGGGTTATAAGCCAGCTTCCCCTTACCAGTGTTTGGCACACCTTCCTGCCGCTATTTCCAGTGCTGTGGTAGATGTGATGTCTACCCCTCTGCTCATGCCATCGTTTTCCCTGCCAGGATGGAGTCTCCACTTGAGTCCATAAGCCAAATAAACCCATTCCTCCACAAGCCACTTTTGCTTGGGTTCTTTCTGTGCAGTAGCAGAGAGAGCTGACTACAACAGTTTTCATTGTAAACTGCTCAACAAATATTAGTTGAATAAAATGAAGAAGTCAAGTGTGGTATGGTGGCAAACACTTTAATCCCAGCACTTGGGAGGCAGACCAGAGGTAGGAGGATTACTGTGAGTTTGAGGTCATAGTATATAAAAACAACAAACTGCATTTCAGGTTAGCCTGGGCTAGAGTGAGACCTTACCTCAAAGAAAAAATTTTTTAAATACAAAAAATAAAAAATAAGCAAAGAAGTCAGGCTGGGGATATGGATTAGAGGTTAAGGCACTTGCTTGCAAAGCCTGATGGCCTGGGTTTGATTCCCCAGTAACCAGGTAAAGCCAGATGTACAAAGTGGCACATGCATCTGGATTTCTTTTGGAGTGGCAGGAGGCCCTGGTGTGCTCATTTTCTCAATCTCTCTCTCTCTCTCTCTCTCTCTCTCTCTCTCTCACATACTCTCTCCCTCTCCCCCCTCTCCTTGAAAATTAATTAATTAATATTTTTAAAAACAAGCAAGCAGTGCACAGTGACCCCCTCACAGAGACTGACAGGTACATTCATGATCCTATAATAAATACCCATAACCCCACTGAGGAAGATCCTCAGGGGAACCAGAAGGGGGAAGAAAGAGTACAGCCCGATGGGTATGACCAATATGCAATATGTTCATACAGTAAGCAGAGTCCTTCTCTTACCACCTGTAATAGTTTTGAATAGATGTCCCTCAAAAGAATCAAAGGTTTATTATAATTGTAAATTGTCTCCAGCTTCCTGGCTGGAGGAGGTATCACTTTGGCCTGGCCTCCTAGGGTCATGACACCCTTTCTAAATTGGATGCAAAATTCTAGGGATACATATGCAAAACCCAAGTCTGGCAATTCTGCCATTTTGTGAGTTACAGTGTGCTTGCTTGCTTGAGGTGCTGGTGGTGGGTTTCTCTCTCTGCTTGCTTCTGTGAAAGGGAGCCAGCCTTTTCCTTCATTTTTTGGAACTTCCCCTGGATCTATTATTTTCAATAAATACTTTCCTCCCCAAAATTGTGCCTGGTTTGGAGATTCATCCCAGCAGTGTGTGGCTGACTACAACACCATCTTACCACTGCATAAACTCTAGCCCAGCACCGGCTTATCATGGTTACACATGGTTACATAGCTGGATGTCAGCTAAAATTAATGGAAAATGAGGAAAAGAGAAAAAATCGAATGAGAATCTCCAAGCTGTGTTTTGAGCCACCATACCTGTTGTCCCTAATACAGCCGCTTCACACTAAGTAAAGGTTATAGGTTTTGTTATCTATATCTCTTAGATGTTAAACAACCAACAAAATGACAATAACAACAAAAAAGCTTTCAGCTCAAACCTGTGCCTTCTTTCTCAGGGGCTGACCTAGCTAGCTTAACAAACTCCTTCATAGGCTCCTCCCACTATTTGGTGCCCCCAGAATCCCTGTCTGTCAAACACATCACTACCAGCTGTAAGATATGGTCACATTGAGAGTGTAAATATAATTTTCCAACATTATCACCATATCCTGCACACTCCCAAGCCTGATTGCCTTATGAAAGGGAATTTCTTCATGTAAGCAAGTGTGGTTTGGTTGGCTGGTTGGGTGTGAGACAGGGCTTGTGATACAGCCCAGTCTGGCCTTAAACTTGCCATCTTCTTGCTGCAGCCTCTCCTACCCTGGGATTATAGTTCTATATCACCACATCCTGTCTAGTATAGTATTTTAATTCAAAACTGGGGCTCCAACTGAAGCTAAATTAGATTTAGAAATGATTCCAGGAGAAAATTCTGAAATTCACTTCCTAATAATTCTATGAGAATAAGAGATTTTATAGTCATCCAGTTGTTGGAGAAGGCTACCCCAAATCAATAGTCATATTTAATATTTCTACAGAAGAAATCAAACACCCAGTAGGACACTGGGTGGTAGCTACATATACATCTGTCACAACAAAGGACCCCTACTACACCAGATATCTAGGGTCTAGTCCAGATGGCCTGAAGAGAAGATGTGATGACAATCATGTCAACATCATGTGAAAATTCAATGGCCACCATATCACCATGGTAATCTACACATCCTCCAAGGCAAGCATTCTGCATGGTATGATGGTAAATATGGAGACAAACCTCTGGCCATGCCTGTGAGGAAGTTTCTAGATTGGGTTCATTGAAATAAGAAGACCCATCGTAAATGTGGGAAGTGCCATTCCATGACAGGGGTCTCAGAGTTCACAAAAAGAAAAAAGTGAGTTGAGAACTAACATTTCTCTCCTCTCCTCTTCTTTTCTTCTTTTTCTTCTCCTCTTCTTCCTCCTCTTCCTCCTTCTTCCTCTCTTCTCTCTTTCTCTCTCTCTTTTCCTCTCCCTTTGTGTGGTAGTTTGAATAATGTCCCCCAATAGAATTTATTATAATTAGCCGGGCATGGTGGTGCACACCTTTAATCCCAGCACTCGGGAGGCAGAGGTAGGAGGATCACCGTGAGTTCAAGGCCACCCTGAGACGACATAGTGAATTCCAGGTCAGTCTGGGCTAGAGTGAGACCCTACCTCAAAAAACCAAAAAAAAAAAAAAAGAATTTATTATAATTGTGTTTATTAAATTGTTAATTGTCTCCAGGCTTCTGGCTGGAGGAAGTGTCACTTTGGCCTAGCCTCCTGGGGACTGGCCCTTTCTAATTTGGATGCAAAATACCAGTGATAGATATGTAAAAGAAAAGCCAGAACTCTAGGTCTGGCAGTTCTGCATTTTGTGAATTACAACACAATGTGCTTGCTTGCTTGAGGTGCTGGTGCTGGTCTCTGCTTGGATCTGTGAAAGCGGGGCCAGCCTTTCCTTAACTTCCCCTGGATCTGTTAGTTCAATAATAAATACTTTCCTCCCCAAATTTGTGCCTGGTTTAGAGATTCATCCCAGCAATGTGTGGCTGACTACAGCACTTTGCTTCCAGACTACAGATACAATATACAATGTGTGCAGCTTCCTCACCTTCTGCCACCAGGACTTTCACATTCGTAGGTCGCTGACCACTGCCAACCTCCTTTGCCCGTTTCTGCCCCTGCCTCTCCCCTTTTTCTCTATATAACCAAAAGTATTGACACAATAAAAGAGAGAGCTTTCCACTCTCCCAGGTAACTTTGCCCATCACTCTCTGGAGAAATGAGCTGAACACTAAAACACAGGGGGCCACCCACAGTGGTGTTCCCCAAGGGAGTATCCTCTGCCATACTCCCACAGCTGTAACATGGAGAGCCTCCCACGAGTGGAGCTCTTCAGGGAGTGTTCTCAGCAACCCTCCCATGGGTATTCAGGCCCACTGGCACCCAGAGGTCACCTGCTCCCTCCCTTCCCAGGTCCATGAACCAGCTGCCGCCACACCCGTCACCCTACCTACAGCGCCATTGGAAGAAGCAGCAGCAAGAGATGGAGCCAAGTGACCAGCGCCTGGCACCAGGGACAAATGAAGGGAGCCGGGAGCAACACACATCTGCTCATCACACTCATAACACCTGTGTCCCAAGAGTTTTCTCTCATATTTCACTGGTTTACACCCTGCTTGCACATGCAGCTCTGTGGAACTGCCCTGCTTCCTTCCAGTTTGGCCACAGACCAAACACACGCTGCGGCTACTGTTTGCAGCTGGGCACTCCTCCATGGTGACTCAAGGCATCCCCAGGGGAAAACAGAACAACCGCCTAACACTCTACTTTGTGCAGCAACTCACAGCACCCCAGGAGGAAAAGGAAACGAATGACACAGCTTCCCAAAGCATGAATGTTTTAGGAGCTGTAACAAAGCACCTTAGACTGGTGGTTTTGACAACTGACACCTATCTTCCCACAGGCAGGAAGAAAAGAAAGATCTGTGGCCAGGTATTGGCTCCTGAGTGTGTTGGTTAACCTGCATAGCCAGCCTATGGGATTTAGAATAAACTAGGAGACAAGCCTCTGGCCATATATGTGAGGATGTTTCCAGAGAAATTTAATGAGGATGAAAGACTCGTCCTGAATGTAGATGCATCATTCCATGGGCTGGAGTCATAGACTGAAAAAAAAGGAAGAAGCTAGCAGAGCCCAGACACCCACTTCTCTTTGCTTCTAGAATGCAGATGCCATGAGACCAGCTGCCTCACACCCCTGTCACCATTCCTTCTCTACCATGATGGACTGACTGTTCCCCTCAAACTATAGCCAAAATAACCCCTTTCCTAAGTTGTTTTTGTCACAGCAATGAGAAAATTATGCAATACACTGGGGAAATCTCCTTGGCTGCTTTGCAGGCAGCTGTCTTCTCCCTGAGTCTGTCCCCCCCCCCCCACCATGGCCTCTCCTCTGTGCACTCACATTGGAAGAGAGGAAAAGGAAGACAGAGAATAAGACTATGTCCTCAACAGACCTTAGTGATGCCCCTAAAAATCTAATCTCCCAAACCACTCACATTGTGGTACTAGAGATTCTATATGAAAAATTTTAGAAGAAAGTAAACCAAAAAAAAACTGTAAACTTTCTTTGTTAAAAAACTTTAAAAAGAATAAAAAAAGACCAAAGCATAATGCTTAGAAGGAATGTTTTTGAATCATATACATGAAAAGGAATACTGAAAGCTATCTCAGTGAAAGATATTTTTCTAAAAAAAAATTCCACAGGAAGAAAATAGAATTCAAATTTGGCTGGAGAGATGGCTCAGACTTTAAAGCACTTGCCTACAAAGCCTAACAATCTGAGTTTGATTCCCCAGAACCCACATAAAGGCAGGCGTACAAAGTGGTTCATGCATATGGAGTTTGCAGTGACTGGAGGCCCTGGCACACCTATTCTCTGTCTGTCTCTGTAATTCTTGAAACCTGAAGGCTGCAAGATTTAGAGTTCTGATGTCCAAAAATAGGAACGTATGAGTTCTCAGCTCAGAAAAAAAAAGCCAGATTATCTTTGCCTTTTTGTTTGAGCAAATCCCTCAGCCAATTAGTTAGTGCCACCAATATCCAGCCCAATAATGTCAACTTCCCCCAGAAACCCCCTTATAGACATACTCAAAAAATAATGTTTTTCTAATTATCTGTGTATGCCTTGTCTCAATCAAGTTAATACCTAAACATAACCAACACACACACACACACACACACACACACACACACACACACACACACACTCAAATTAAGGAAACATGATGAAATCTGAGTAATTTACATGAAGCATACTAATGTACGTTTTCTGGTATAAATATTCTACCATCCTTATGTAAAATGTATACATTGGAGGAGGCTAGATGATGGCTATATAAAACTTTTTTATGGGTTTCTCTGTGAAATTTCCTGTGAACCTACAATGATTTGAAAATTAAAATGTTACAAGAATAAGAACAAAATGACTCAAAAGCCTTTCTGAATGTTCTAATGAGCTCATCACTTTAAGCACACCTTTCTGTATTCTATACTCATCAATCTCTGAGTTATTCCTTTTACTATGGATTCTCATTTTGAGCACACAAACTCCAAGAAGGTGACACTCAGCTTAAGGAAGAGGGACATTCACATACATTTTAATGACTTTTACAGGACAGACAATAATCTTCCATGGTCTAACACCATATTTTTTTAGATGACAAATGATATTTACAAGTGCATACCAATGAGACGCCTGTTACTCGAGCCGTTATTTTTTGAACAAAAGAAATTGGTAGTGGATAAGCAATCCACAGTCAAAAAACACCTCAAGGCTGATATTACATAAAGTTGCTAAAGTCACCTTTCTAAGTCTATTAAGCAGAATTTGTGTTCACCTCTTTTAAACCTCCTTATCCTGTAGAGCTTTGGTTCCAAAGGAACTGTAACCACCTACTTGTCCAAGACTTAACGTTACATTTTTAAAGTGCTGTGAACTAGATGTTGAGAGACTAATTAGTCAGATTAAAGGATCAGAAAAGAAAGGCAGACACAGACTCCAGCACTCCAGGAGCGTGCAAAGACAAACACCGAATCATCCTTTAGAGATCTGCAGGCTTGGTACAAGTTTACCATTAATAAACAAACAAACAAAACAAAGCCTTGTGTCTGCATGCATCCTCCAGGCATGGGGAACATGGGGATCAACTCCATGCAGAGGAAACAGACATCAGTGTCCCATATAGGGATCATATTAACATATGGCTTGATAGTTCTGGATGTTCTTAAGTATAACCTGAAGTATGCATTTTTCACACATGGTTCCTGGTAAACATAGTGTCATAGTCAGCCACACGCTGCTGGGATGAATCTCTAAACCAGGCACAATTTGGGGAGGAAAGTATTTATTAAAGTAACAGATCCAGGGGACGTTTCAGAATGGTGAAAGAGGTTGGCCCCCCTTTCACAAATCCAAGCAGAGAGACAGACCAGTGCCAGCACCTCCAAAACAAGTAAGTACACTCTCCTAACTAAAAAAATAGCGGGCTGCCAGACTTCAGCTCCCTTTGTATATGTATAGCTGGAATTTTACATCCATCTCAGAATCACCTCCTCCAGCCAGGCAGCTGGAGACAAATCTTTAATAAAACACATAGGAAACACTTTTTGTCCTTTTTTTAATTCATTTATTACTTTTGTTAATTTTGCACTCATATAAAATGTACTGTGGTCATATTCACCCCTAATTACCAACATGTACCTCAATTATTACATGGCTTCTATCCTTATATAAAGATACCAGTTGGTGGATGTCAGACCCTCTTAATGTAATGCTAACTTGATCACTTCTACAAAGACCATACTTCAAAGAAGGACTCATTCATAGGTACTGGGGGTGAAGACTTGAATATATTTTTGGGGTGGGAGGCAGATGGTAAACCTACAATAATAATCTGTAGGTCCCATCCAGTATCATCAGTATTTATTATATGCTTGATGGCACATGAATTTCGTTTTTAATAAATTCAAAATCCATTATAATCTGTTATATTAAAAAGGATTACAAATTACTTAAGATAATGCTCACACATTCAGAGAGAAGACTTGTTAAGCATATTCTAAATGAAAAATTTATACATAAAATAAAATTGATGAATTTGATGGGTTTAACTATTAAAATATAAATATCCTCTATATTAAAAAAATTTAATAAAGATATGTATATACATATATATCGATAAAGAATGATATAAAAGTTTTTTTAAAATTCTACAAGCACAATGAATAGACATGCATCCCAAACTGGTCTCAAACTCGCTATACAGCCTTGAATAACCTTGAACTTCTAATCTTCCTGCCTCTACCACCACCACCAAGCCCAGCTTGACTTTCTTTTGATTGATTTCTAGCCCTCAAAAAATTAGCCTTAAAAGCTCTTGGTTTCCCACCAGAACTA
>PVHP010049052.1:0-12306 GCA_004024765.1 Zapus hudsonius
CATCCTTGCCTGGTTTGGGAATTAGGGCGATGGTAGCTTCATAGATGGAGTTTGGGAGCCTACCCTCTTTTTCTATGTCCCTGACAAACTTCAAAAAGAGAGGTTTCAGTTCTATGATGAAGGTTTGGTAGAATTCAGCTGAGAAACCATCTGGACCTGGGCTTTTCCGTTTTGGGAGGTTCTTGATTACCGATTCAATCTCTGTGATTGTTATCGGATTGTTTAGGGACTTTATCTGCTCTGGCCTGAGCTTTGGAAGGTGGTAGGTGTCCAGGAATTTATCCATTTCTTCCAGGTTCTCTAATTTTGCTGAGTAGAGGTTTTGGAAGTATGACCTGATGATACATCCAATCTCTTCAGGATCTGTTGTGATCTCACCCTTGTCATTTTTTATTTTGTTAATTTGGACCTTTTCAGTTTTTCGTTTGATTAAGTTGGCCAGGGGTTGTCAATCTTATTGACTTTTTCAAAGAACCAACTCTTTGATTTGTCAATTTTTTCAATTGTTTTCTTTGTTTCCAAGTCATTAATCTCTGCTCTGATCTTAATTATTTCCTTGCGTCTTGAGCTCCTAGTGTTGGATTTTTCCATCTGTTCTAATGACCTTAGGTGTGAGGATAGTTGGTTGATTTGAGACCTCTCTGTCTTTGTTATGAAGGCATTTAGAGCAATGATTTTCCCCCTTAGCACTGCCTTCATTGTGTCCCACAACTTCTGAACGGTTGTGTCCTCATTTTCATTTGTTTCTAGGAAGTTCTGGATTTCCTGTCTGATTTATTTTTTGACCCATTCATTGTTCAGGAGCGAGTTGTTCAGTCGCCAATATCTTTTGAAATTTTTGGATCCTCTCCCATTGTTAATTTCCAGCTTTAATGTGTTGTGGTCTGATATGCTGCAGGGGATTAGATTGATCTTTCTGAATTTGCTGAGGGATGATTTATGGCCCAGTATATGGTCAATTTTGCAAAAAGTTCCATGTGCTCCTGAGAAGAATGTGTAATCTGTGTCCTTGGGGTGGAATGTTCTGTAGATGTCTGTTATCCCTAGATTGTGAATTTTGCCATTCAGCAGCTTGATTTCCCTGCTTGTATGTTGTTTGTAAGATCTGTCCAGGAATGACAGTGGACTGTTAAAGTCTCCTGCGATGATGGTGTTGGCATCTATATCTGCTTTGCTTTTGAGTAATTTATGCGTAATGAACTGAGGGGCCCTTGCATTTGGTGCATACATATTTAGTGTAGTGATGTATCATTCCCTTGACGAATAGGAAGTGGCCATCATCGTCCTTTTTTATTGCTGTTGGCTTAAAGTCTATTTTGTCAGATATTAGAGTAGCCACACCTGATTTTTTATTTTTCCCGCATGCCTGGAAAATTGCTTTCCACCCTTTTATTCTCAGTAGGTTGCTGTCTTTAGCGATAAGGTGTGTTTCTTGTAGGCAACAGATGGAAGGGTCCATTTTCCTGATCCAACCTGCTATCCTGTGTCTTTATATAGGAGAGTTGAGTCCATTTACATTCACAGTTATAACTGTGAGGTTTGCCATGTTGTAGAGAATATGGAGGTTGGTATCTGAGCTGTTGCTGCTACCTCTTTTGTGTTACCTTGTTTGTTCTCTGTTCCTTTCCTGGGGTCGGTTGTTCGTTTTGTCTGCAAGGGATATCTCATGAAGTATCTTTTGAAGGTTTGGCTTTGTGCTTAAGTAATTGTAAAGCTGATTAGTCTCGTGGAATACTTTAATTCCTCCATCAATTATGATGAATAACTTTGCTGGGTAGAGTAGTCTAGGTTGGAATCCATTCTTCTGTAGGCCTAGAATCGCATTGTTCCAAGCTCTCCTGGCTTTTAATGTTTCTATGGAGAAGTCTGACGTGATTCTGATGGGGTTTCCTTTATATGTGAGTTTCCTTCCTTCATTGCTCTCAGGACTCTCTCTTTATCTTCAATGTTTGGCATTGTAACTACGATATGTCTTGGGGTATTCCTCCTTTGGTCCAATTTTTTTGGGGTCCTCAGTATCTCTCTTAGCTGTATAGGATTATCTCTTGCCAAATATGGGAAGTTTTCTTGAATGATTCTGTTGAAAATATTTTCTATGCCCCTAGTTTGGTTTTCTTCTCCTTCCGGGATTCCCATGATCCTGAGATTAGGTCTTTTTATGGTATCCCACATTTCCCTTGAGTCTTGTTCACTTGTTCTTTTGAATTTTGTCAAGGTTCTGATTTCCCTTGAATTCTCCTCTGTTCTGTCTTCCATGTCTGAGGTTCTGTTTTCCCAGTGATTGATCCTGTTTTGTAAGATATTCAAAACTAATGAGCTGACTTTGTACCCTTTCAATATGTTGGTCCATTTTTTCTTGCATGACTAACATTAAGTTCTCCTTAGAATCTGTGCCAGTATGATCTGGGTGTAGCGTCGTGTCATCCTGGTCCTGCTTCTGCTCTCTCTCTTTAGTGGTGTTGTTGTTGTCATTTGGTGCAGTTTCCTCAACTGGTGTAATATACTTGCCTAGAGGTCTGCCCATTTTGATTCCACTAGAGGTGGTTGGCAGAATGCCTTTGAGATATCTGCAGGGGTTGTTGGGTGTGGGGGATGGCAGAGGGCAGTGGACCCTGGGGCGGGTTCAGTTGTCGGGGCTGTGGGGGTTGGTGGTCGTGCAGAAGGGTAGCAGACCCCCGGATGTCGTGGGTACGGGGGTGGGGCCACCAGATTGGGCAGGTGAGGGGAACAGGCCCACAGGGGCCTGTGGACCCAGGGGATGGGGTCAGCGGCGGGATTGGCATGGGGGTGAGGCCGCTGAGATGCCTGGAACTAGTGTTGCTGGGTTCTCTGGGCACAGATAGAGGGGCTGATGGGTTCCTCAGGAGCAGAAAAGGAGCGGGGCAGATGCGTTGGAGTCTGGAGTTTGGGGGGAAGGGCTACGTAAGAACCCCTGGGCCAATTTGAAAGGCAGCAGAGAAAGAAAGGAAAAAAAATGAAATAAAATAAAATAAAATAAAAAATAAATCAGGAACCGGTGAACGAGAAAGAAAAGAAAAAAAAAGTATTAAAAAACCAAAATAAAAAAGAAAACCGAGTAGTGAGGAGGGAGGGGCGGGGCAGACGTGCTGGAGTCCAGAAGGCGGGGGAAAGGGCTACGTAGGAGTCCCTGGTCAAACCAGTGAAAGAGAAAGAAAAGAAAAAAAGAAAAGAAAAAAAAGGATTAAAAAACCAAAATAAACAAGATAACAGAGTAGCAGGTGGAGGAGGGGCTGGCAGACCCACTGGAGTCTGGAAGGCGGGGCGAGGGGCTATGTAGGAGCCCCTGCAGAACCAGTGAAAGAGAAAGAAAAGAAAAAAAATGATTAAAAAACCAAAATAAAAAAGAGAACCGAGTAGCGAGGGGAGGAGGGGCAGGCTGACAGGCTGAAGTCTGGAAGGTGGGGGGAGGGGCTACTTAGGAACTCCTGTGGAACCGGTGAAAGAGACAGAAAAGAAAAAAGGATTAAAAAAAAACAAAATAAACAAGATAACAGAGTAGCAAGGGGAGGAGGGGCTGGCAGACCCTTGGAGTACACAAGGCGGGGCGAGGGCCTATGTAGGAGCTCCTGCGGAACCAGTGAAAGAGAAAGAAAAGAAAAAAAAGGGATTAAAAAACCAAAATAAACAATTGAACAGAGTAGCCAGGGGAGGAGGGGTGGGGCAGATGCGCTGGAGTCTGGAAAGCGGAGGGAAGGGCTACGTACAGATGGCCAATGGAGAAAGAATATTAATACAAGAAATGAAATTAAATAAAAAACACAACAAAAAGTTGAAAAAGAAAGACACGCAAGTGCCCGGGAGGGGCGGGATAGACAGAGGACCAGAGGGTCCGGGACGAAACCGGCTGAGCAGGCGGCCGGCGGGCTGAGGCTGCTCTGGCACAGCCTGCCTGCTAGGGACGACTAACTGCCTCCTGTGAGCGCTGGTCCACGCTGGCGGCTTCCAGTTGTGAGGATCCTGTGCTCGGAGGTGTCTGGAGCTCAGAGCATGTCCGCAGCTAGTGTCTATGACCTGTATCCCCGCTGAAAACCCTGGCCCTTGATTCCTGAGGTGTACGGCATGTCTGCTAGTCAGCCATTTTCCCCAGAAATGACCCATTAAGTTTGAAAATCTGGAATTCACTGTGTAGTCTCAGGGTGGCCTTGAACTCATGGTGATCCTCCTATCTCTGCCTCCTGAGTCGAGGATGTGCTTTTTATAGATGGTAAGGAATACTGAGGACACCCAAGACACATCAGTACAATCAGAACAGAAAGCCGACTGCCTAGCATTAGATCCATCATCTCTAGCACATCTGTCAGGGCCCAGGAAGCATAGCAGGGAAAGTGGCAGATTAAATATGAGTGATATTTTCACTGCTAGCCTGAAACCCTCCTCCAGGGAGGTGGTGATAGACACTGGCAAGAACGAAAACTCATCAAAACAGAAAATTAGATGCTTTTGAGAGGCCAACACTAAAGGAAGGTTTTAACACACCTCCAAGGCACAGGGAACACTGCAGAAAAGTGATTTGAAAGAATGTATGATCCAGTGGGTGGGAAGGCATATTCTGAGACACTGTCTTCCCCACAGAGTACATTCATGACCCCATGGTGATTATGGATAACCCTACTGAGGAGACCCCTCAGTGGAAAGGGGGTGGGAGAGAGGGGACATTAAAGCATATCCATGGAAATATGGACAAATTTTAATATGTTCATATATTAAACTTCCCAATAAAAATTCTTGCATAATGACCTTTGTTACATGAAATTCTTCCCTTTATTATTTTTCAGCTTTGTTGAGGTATACTTAATATACAAAAACTGCATATATTTAAAGTATACATAACTTTGGACATATGCATCCACCCTGATGCCATCATCATAATCATCCATCCATTTTCCCTGAAGTTGCATAAAAATTAACCATATAGGTGTTTACGTCTCAATTATAGCAATAAAGTGATTTCAAAAATTGAGAAATTAGCATCAATATTGTGTTACTATTAACTAAATAATCAGCTGCTATAAACATGAAGTAAACTGTAAGATTTCTCTGCATTTTATCAGTTTACTAATATCTTTTAAAAAGATATTTTTTTATTTATGAGAGGGAGAGAGAGAGAGAGAGAGAGAGAGAGAGAGAGAGAGAGAGAGAGAGAGAGAGAGAGAGAGAAAGAGAATGAACACAGTAGGGCCTCTTGCCTGCAAACAAACTCCAGATGCATGTGCCAATTTGTGCATCTGGCTTTGTGTGGGAACTGGAGTAGAACCTGGGCTGGGAGGATTTGCAAGCTAACACCTCTAACCACTGAACTTCAGCCCTACTAATATCATTTTAAGTACTATTTTTGGGATCCAGTCCAAGATCCTGCACTGCATGTACCTCTGTTACTTCTTTTATAAGATTATTTTATTAGAACACAAAGAATTTGGCTTAATTATGTTGTGTTTCAAACAATATTTTTTGCTTCTCTTCCCCTCTCTTTCCCCTCTACCCCTCAGCCCTTGTGCCCTCCTTTCTCTTTTCTGATTTTGTTTCCTTTCCCCTTCTCCTCACCTCTTGCTCTTTTCTTTTGTGGTTCCTATCTTGATTCATAGTCTATACTCACTCTCACATCCACTTACTTGTTTATATATCAACATTGAGAATTAGGATCTACATATGGGAAAGAATATGCAAATTTTGCATTTCTGGGCCACGGTTACCCCACTTGGTATAATCCTTTCCAATTCTGTCCATTTCCCTGCAAATTTTATCATTTCATTTTTCTTTACAGCAGAATAAAATTCCATTGTGTATATGTACCATATTTTCATCATCCAATCAGCAGTTGATGCGACATCTAGGTTGATTCCATTTCCTAACTATTGGGAATAGTGCAGCAATAAACATGGATCTGCTATATGCCAGGAGGCATATAGCTTGGTATTATGGTAGTTAAGTGCTTAGCTTTTTGAGAGAATCTACTACTTCTTTGAATTTGGGGGCAGGAGACAGGGTCTCACTCCAACCAGCACTGACCTGGAACTCAACTGTAGCCCAAGCTGGATTTGAACTCACAGTGATCCTCCTATCTTGGCCTCCAGAGTGCTGGGATTAAAGCCATGCACCATCATTTCCAGCCCTACTGGTTCTTAAAGCTCACAGAACAACTCTTCTGGGGCAGACCCTATAGTAGGCATTAAAGTTAGAGAGATGTAAAGCACGTGTTCCATCCCTAAAGAAGCTTAGTCTATTTAGGGAGAGAGGGTTTCGCACTTTCAGTTATAACAAAGGGCAACCAGGGAAATAGAGTTAAGAACAGAGGGTTTTGAAATGTTATTGTTTGAATATGGTATGAGTGTGTTCAAAGTCTGCTCCTCTAGTGTAGCATGTAAGAGGTGGTAGAATCTTTATGAAGGAGCCTAGTGGGATGTCATTGGAGGTGCTGTTGTGCAAATGAATTAAATGCTATTAAAGACCAAGTCTGGTCTCTCCCTCCTCTCTCTGGCTTCCTGTCTTGTGATCTTTCCCACTCACATACAATTCCACCATGATATCATCCACCATGTGATGTGGCTAACAAAGCCTTCACCAGAGGCTGAACTGTTTGAGATCATGGGATCTTGAACTTTCAGTCTCCAGGTAATTTTTTGTAGCAATGCAAAATGGCCCAATACATGGGAACACAGTTGAGGAGCAGCTGATTTCAATTGGAAAATCTAAGCTAACATCTAGTTTAAATAGGATTTAGCCAGGCAAGTCAGGATATGTGTGTGACTGGGGTGAAATGTGGGAATTATACAAACAGTATCCAAGCCTTAGGAGTTAGACTTGTGTCTCAGCAAGTGGTTCCTTTTACATGCCATAGATCCAATCTTTCTGTTCCCCATATAACAAGAGATACACTATCAAATTGTACTCTTGGGACACCTTTTTTCACTGCTGAGTTCCACGGAGAAACAGTATTGAGTGGTGTAAACACAATTGGCTACTGCAGTAGAATTGACAGTGTCTGCCTCTATTAAAGGTTGCTTTAATCAGTTGGCACCTGAAGCAATCCTAATGCTACCAAGCAATTCAAGGCTTAGAACATCAGAGCCTAGAGAAACAATCTCAAAAGACATGGAAACAGGGCTGGAGTGATAGCTCAGTGCTTAAGGCACTTGCCTGCAAAGCCTAACAACCCGGGTTCAATTCCCCAGTAACCACATAAAACCAGATATGCAAAGTGGAGCATGCATCTGGAGTTAATTTGAAGTGTCTGGAGGCCCTGGCGCTCCCATTATCTCTCTGTCTCTCTGCCTCTTTCTCTTTCTCTCTCTCTCAAATAAAGAAAATATTTTTAAAAAGACATGAAAACAATTACTTACATAGGTGTGGCAGAGCATTAATCCTAGCACTTGGGAGGCTAAGCCATGAGAATCATCAGTTTGAGTCCATCCTGGGCTACATAGTGAGGATGCTTCAATCCCCACCCACAGTAAACTACCCCAGTCTGTACATAGCCCAAATGTCTATCAATAATAGAGGGGATGAATAAATGTGGTATATTCCTTTAACAGAACAATAACAACAAAAAGAATGATGTATGTGTCCACACAAAACCATAGATAAACCTCAAAAATCATGCTGAACAAAGTAAGTCTATGAACAAATGCAACATAATTCCAGTTACATGTTGTTCAAAGACAGGTAAACCAGTGATACCATATTAATTGGTAATAAACACCTGTGATAAAGACTATAAAAGAAATTAAGGAAAAATCAGAAAGTTCAGGAGAATTGGTTAGCTCTTGTTACATGGTCGAAGGGCATATAGGACTTTGAGGCATTATACTTCTTAAAATGGGTGGTGAATCCACGGGTTTTCACTTTATTATTATCCTTTCAACTGGATACTTGTATTACATACATTGCTATATGTATAATATACTTTGTGATTAGTAAATTTTATTTAGTTTTATGTTTGCCTGATCTATCAGTTCTGTGTGATCTGATGAGTCTATCCTTCATTTCTTCTACATTTTATTTGTTGGCATTTACAAGTTAATGAAAGTTATTTTAAAAATATTTTTATTTATTTATTGGCAAGCAGAGAGATAGAAGAGAAACACAGAGACTGGGCATGGCAGGGCCTCCAGCCACAACAAATGGACTCCAGATGCATGTGCTGCTTTGTGTATCTGGCTTCACATGGGCACTGGGGAACCGAACCTGGGTCGTTAGGCTTTTCAGGCAAGCACCTTAGTGGCTGAGCCATCTTTCCAGGCCTAAAAGATATTTTTTTCAAGTAGCATTATTTCCATGTTCTTTGAGATTAGAAGATGGTCCAGACTTTGAGCTAGACAGCCTTTGCCTTCCTTCACACTCTCCTTGAGCTTGCTTTGGTAAACCTTGTTCATGTTCATAGGTTGATCATTTCAGCCATACAAAGAAACAGAAATTGCATGCTATGATGATCACTCAGCATTAACAGTAATCAATATAGGGGCAATCATGTTCTTCACCCTGACACATTCAACTGTCCATTGTTTCTTCAGAAGATGTCTCCAGGCATCTTATCATCTCAAAGACTGAGAAGACTTTAGTATGTAATTAGTGTTAAAGCATTTTTAAAAAAGGCCTCTGGAAAATCGTTCAGCTCCAATACCATCATCCACATCAAATTTATAAAAAGAAGTTCTTAATATGAAATATCCAGGTAGCATTTAGTTTCTACCAAGTATCATATAGCTCTCTTTCTCTCTCTTTCTCTCTTTCTTTCTCTCTCTCTGTGTGTGTGTGTGTGTGTAATGTGTAAGAGTGTGCAGGTACTTACATGCTAAAGTGTGCATGTGGAAGATGTGAGTTCTCACCTTCTTCTTTGTTTGAGACAGGGTCTTTCTCTCTCTTTAAAATTTTATTGATTGTGAACTTTACTGTATGAACATATTAGTTATATTACTGTTGGGTTATACTGTTTTTTCCCCTCTTCCCCTCACCCCATTCCACTGAAGGTTCTCTTCAGTGGGGTTATTGATATTCACCGTGGGGTCATGAATGTACCAGTCACTTTCTGTGGGGAGGAAATTGCCCCAGGATCCCTGAACCTTGTGAGGCATATAATAAGTCTCCTTAAGTGTTGAGCTCACAGCAGCCTCTGATTTTCTGCTCTGATGAGTTTTGGTTCTCCTCAGTGTCTACCGCCATCTCACTGGAGGAGGTTCTCAGACTAGCAGTGAGAGGAACAGTCCTGTTTAATCCACCTCTTCAGCCATGATGTCCGCTGGACCTGGAAGATTCAAGAGACATGACTCATTTTCTGCTGGGCAGTCCACTTTTGTTTCTTATCTTACTTTTGGACCTTGGGTCTCCCAGGTATTTGCTGCCATTTGTAGATTCTGACTTGGTTCTCAGTAACAGGTATGGATTCCCTCACACTAAATGGGCCTCCTATCTGGTCAAAGAGCAGTTGGTTAACCTCATAACCTGTGTGCCACTATTACGTGGCTGTGTATACCTTGATCTGCTGGTTGATTTTGTAGTTTGCAGGATTCCCTACTTGTTCATGCTATTGTTGTTGTAGAGTAATTGTCAGCACTGGGAGGGCTAGCCATCAGGGATCTGGCTTCCTTTTCAGTTCCAGTATGATCTTTTGATGTCCTATGACAGAGTGTGATGCTTTCAGCAACAAGGTCTTACCACTTAGATCTGGTGAGTAACCAAGTGCTTTGGCAATAGCTCTCATTGTGTGGGGTCCTGACCTCATGGGCCTCCATGACCAATGGCTCACTGTGGAAGGTATCCCAGTTCTGGAACTGGGATTTACCAGCAAGAGCTCATGGTTTTAAGGTTAAGCTTTCTCCACCTCCTCCCATAGGGCACTTTTGCCCAGACAATCCTTTCCACTCTTATTAAGAATTATAGGTTTTTAAAAACAAAAAATAAAAAAGAGTTATAGGTTTTAATTAGCTAATCAGGAGTAATGTTTCTATGGTATTGATTTATGCTGTTAGTTTTATGAAGCTCCCCCTTCTGGCCCTCCTTCACCCGGTACCCCTGCAAGATCCTTCCATCTCCTGTATTCTGTCCTTCGACTTGCCTGTCAAGTGATCCCTCCTCTCATCCCTCTGTTTCCCCCTCTCCGAGCCTCATTCTAGTCGCCTGCCAATACTACTGATGCTTACTTACAACAACTTATAAAGAAATCAAGCTGTTCCTTGTTAGGAACCACATGAGAGAGACATCATACAGCATTTGTCTTTCTGCATACCTCACTTAGTGTGATTGTTTTCCCCAATCCATCAATTTCCCTGCACATTTCATCATTTCATCTTTCTTACCATTGAGTAGAATTCCATTGTGTATATGGACCACATCTTCACTATCCATTTTCAGTTGATGGGCATTTGAGTTGATTCCAATTCCTAGCTATCATAACAAAACAACAAATATAGCTGTGCAAGTATCTCTTTACTAGAGTTTTTAAAGCATATGCTCGGGAGTGATGTAACTGGATCAAATGGTAGATTTATTTTCAGGTTTTTGAGGAGCATCCATACTGATTTCCATAGTGGCTGTACAAGTTTGCACTCCCTCCAGCAGTGGGTGAGAGTTTGTCTTTCTTCACACCCTCACCAAAATTTGTTGTCATTTGACTTTTTCATGATAGCTATTCTGACTTCAGAGAGATGAAATCTCAAAGTAGTGTTAATTTGCATATCCCTGATTGCTGAAGATGTTGAACATCTTTTTATGATGTTTATTGGCCATTTGTATTTCTTCCTTTGAGAACTCTCTGTTCAGTTCCAGGCCCCATTTTTTGAGTGGGTTGATTGATTTTTTTATTGCTTAGTTGTTTTTTTTTTTTTAGTTCTTTGTATATACTAGAAAGTAAACTTCTATTGGATGTATGGCTGGTGAAGATTTTCTCCAATTCTGTAGGCTGTCTATTGACTCTGTTGTTGGTTTGCTTATCTGTACAAGAGCTTGTTAACTTTATGAGATCTTAATGGTTGTGGGTTTGTCTAATTCCTTGAGCTATTGGGGTCTTATTCAGAAAGAGACAGGGTCTCTTTTGTTTGCTGCTGCAAATGCCAGACTAGCTAGTGTGCAAGTTTGGGGATTCTCCCAATTCTGCTATCCATTGACATTTATGCAATGAAGATTATAGATGTGCCCACTATTTACTTCTGGGTATCCAAAATCTGGTTGTCAGGCTTGTATAGCTTTTAAGCACTGAGCCATCTGCCCAGCCCATGTCTTATAGCTTTTGTTTTCAATAAAGATCTAAACATATTTCACTTTCTTATTATGTTTTTTAAGTCTCTCTGTGTCCTACCCATCTTTCTTTGCAATTCATTTGTTGAAGAAACCAGATCAGCTCAATTTCCTCCAGATTGGATTTCTGCCTAATATTGGATTTTTAGCTTTCATGTACTTATTTCATAAATCTCTCATTACTTTGGTGGAGAGATCATGAGGAAAGAATAGAATTGAGAGAGGCCACCCCCAGGCAGACCCTTCTGTATCTTGAGACTGCACATCTGTTGCAGTCAGCTTTCTAGTTGCTGAGCAGAAAGAACCCAAACAAAAGTGCCTTGTAGAGGAATGGGATTTATTTGGCTTATGGACAGAGGGGAGACTCCATTCTGGCAGGGAAAACGATGGCATGAGAAGAGGGCTGGACATCACCTCTGCCACAGCACTGCAAACAGCGGCAGGAAGGTGTGCCAAATACTAGCAAGGGGAAGCTGGCTTATAACCCCCATAAGCTCGCCCCCAACAACACAGCTTCATCAAGGTTGTAAAACCCAAATTGCCATCAGCTGAGGATCGATCTATCAGAACACATTCATTTGTTTGTGGGGGACACATGGATCAAACCATGACAGTCCGCCCCGGCCCCCACAAACTAATAATCATACAAGATATAAACACAATATGTTCAGCTCAACTCTTAAGCCCCCACAGTTTTCAACTAAGCCATAATACCAAAAATAAACCCATAATGGCACAGAACATTCACAATGCAAAACATGAGGCACAGCAAAAACAGATTGACCAATTCAATACAAGATTTAAAACAAACAGGGCACCATCAATCTCTAACTCCAAGCTCAATGATTCTTAACCAATAACACAAGTCTCTTGGAGATTAAATTCCGCCCCTCCAGCTCGGCTACTCACAGTCCGGGAAAACGTCATCCGGTGCTGGCAGCTCGCCTTGGCACCCATCCATAGTCCTGGAATTCACTGGGTCTCCATTGCAACCCACAGTTCATCCTCATGGCCCCATCGGGCTCCATGCAGGCAACCTTGCACACCTGCTTCACATGC
>PVHP010049053.1:0-12306 GCA_004024765.1 Zapus hudsonius
TCAGCAGAGTGGCAGGATACAAAATTAACACACAAAAATCAGTAGCCTTTCTATATACAGAAGACAAATATTCAGAAAAAAACATCAGAGAAACTGTCCCGTTCTCTATATCCTCAAATAAAATTAAATACCTGGGAATATCACTAACCAAGGTAGTGAAAGACTTATATTAGGAAAATATTGAAACACTCAAGAGGGAAATAGAGGAGGATGTAACGAGATGGAAAGACATTCCATGCTCATGGATAGGGAGAATCAACATAGTGAAAATGGCAATCCTGCCAAAAGCAATCTACATATTCAATGTGATGCCAATAAAAATACCAACCTCCTTCTTCACAGACATTGAAAAAATAATCTCAAAATTTATTTGGAAGGGTAAGAGACCTCGAATAGCTAAAACTATTCTGAGCAGAAAAAATTATGCAGGAGGTATCTCCATACCTGACTTTAAAATATACTACAAAGGCATAGTAACTAAAACAGCATGGTATTGGCAGAAAAACAGACAGTCTGACCCGTGGAGTAGAATTGAAGACCCAGCCTTTAATGCAAGTAACTTCAGCTTTTTAGTCTTTGACAAGAGTGCCAACAATGTATGCTGGGCCAAAGATAGCATCTTCAACAAATGTTGCTGGACAAACTGGATAAACCCATGCAAAAAAATTAAATTAGACCCACTCCTTTCACCATGCACACAGATAAAATCCAAATGGATCAAAGGTCTCAATATCAAGCCTATAATCCTGAACACCCTGGAAGAAAACGTTGGAGGAACTTTACATGAGATACGAGTAGGGAACAACTTCCAGAGCAAATCTCCAGTAGCCCAGTAACTGCAACAGTCACGTAATCAATGGGACCTAATCAGGCTCAAAAGCTTCTGTACAGACAAAAACACCGTTCTCAAAGTCAATCTCCCTTCAAACTGGGAGATGATTTTCTCCAGCTACAACTCAGACAAAGGCGTAATTTCCAGAACCTACAGAGAACTCTAAAAAATTAATAACATAAACCCAAATTGCCCCCTCACAAATTGGGGCACTGATCTCAACAGAGAATTCACAGAGGAGGAAACACAAATGGCCTTTTCTCACCTGAGAAAGTGCTCAACATCCTTAAGCATCAGGGAAATGCATATCAAAACCACAATGAGATACTACCTTTCCCTGGTCAGAATGGCAATCATAAAGAAAACCAACAACACTCGTTGCTGGCGAGGATGCGGGGAAAAAGGAACCCTCATTCACTGCTGGTGGGATTGCAAACTTGTTTAACTCCTATGGAAAGCAGTGTGGAGACTTCTGAGCAGAATGGACATACTACTTCCAATGGACCCAGCTATCCCTCTTCTAGGCATCTATCCACAAAATGTCACATCTCAATGCAGAAACATTTGTACAACTATATTTATAGCAGCTCAATTCATAATAGCCAAGAATTGGAATCAGCCCAAATGCCCATCTATGGAGGAATGGACAGAGAAACTGTGGTATATTTACATGATGGAATTTTACTCAGCTGAAAGGAAAAGTGAAATATCGAAATTTAGGAAAAAATGGTCTGACTTCGAGCAGATCTTATTAATCTAACACTCAAAAGAACAGAAAATCGATCGTCGCATATTCTCCATCATATGCATTCCTTAACCACGATAACTGTTTTCTTTATGCAGACTAGTAGAAAGAAGTGATACATTATGAATGAGGGGTAAGGTATATGGGAGAGGGAAATGATTTAAACATGAGGATAGACCATTTTAGAATCAAAACTATAAAAGCCTTACGAGCATACTGTAACCTACTGAGAAAATAGTGAGCGTCGTCTGGCAAGAGGGGCCATGAGTAGTAGGGGATAGAGTCTAAGCCTATGAATAATTAGATCAGCCTGACAACCCCTGGTTCCAACCACTGGTTCCTTCCCTCACTGAGCTGTTGACCAAAGCGACTCATGAGATTCCAACAACATGACAGAATTCTGTCAAAGCTCTTGGTGCCCTCCCCAGGCCTGAGACAAAACCCTGTTACTGAAGAAACCACAGACTGCCATCGATAAGCATTGAGAAACCCTTCAACGTCTGGAATGGTATCCAGCCCCCAGAAGGCAGTTAGTGTAGTGCTGGAAGGCACTGCACGGCTGCCAGGGGAAACTGATCAACTACAGCTGGAGTAAACAGAGACCACTGATACGAAACACAATCTGTGGCCATGAGTAGGCAGACCACACCTCCTACTGGGACCCAACAGAGAACCAAGAAAGGAGCACTTGTGTAATGGAGGAGCCTGGGCCTGGGGGAGACAATCAACAGCTTTCAAATTAGGCCAATTTTCCACTTAGTGAGGAGGACCCCTTGTCTGGAACTAGGGATCAGGGCGATAGGCACCGGATCCAGTACTCTTGGGCTCCAAAGACAAGATGCACTATGGGAGCGAGTGACAGGGAGGCTACTAAAAATAGAATCTAGGTAATCCAGAATTGTGTAAATTTGTTAACCTACACTGATCTCACTCTCCGAAGGAGATTGTGTTTTTATCCTTCAGGATGCAGCAAGAGAGCTGGGGCCCATCTAACCCTACCAACCAACCGTAGGCCGATAGCTGAGATCCTGGCAAGAGAGGACCCACCACAGTCATATCGTGGAGGATCCAAATGGAACCCCGCAGAGAATGACGGGATGAACAAGGGGCCCACAGCCACAGCCTTTAAATCAACACAGGATAAGCCAGTGAGACAGAAACCAATGATTTCGACACAAAGACCTCTAAGCTCACAACCTTAAAGCAGCCTTAATACTTATCCACCTCGACTATGTGGAAGAGGGGGGCGGAAAGATTGTGAGAGCTGTGGGGGGGTAGATTATCCAGAGACATGGCCAGGAGAACCTGGCTTTATACTAGGCTATCCCTGGTCCCCTGTCACAAGGACTGATCCAGACGACCCATGGAGGAGGTTATCCAGTGGAGGGGGGAGGGGAGGGCAACGGGGAATTGGGGATTACAACTCATTGTTTGCCCACCAAATGTTGTAACTCATTATGGACAATTAAAAAGAAAGAAAAAAATTTTAAAAAAAAGGACTTGCGGGGCATTCTTCCCCTGAAATCAACTCACTGAACCACATCCCCCTGCCTCACTTCTGAGAAGAATCATAAACATTTCCTAACTCCCACTCCCACCTGTTTCCTTAGTCAATACTTAATAAGCACTGCCTTTCCCTATTCAACCACCATCTGCTGTGCACAATAAAGTCTACCTGTTTGAGTTCAAGTCTGGTGTGCTTGCTCCTTCATTTCCTTACAAAGTACCAAGATATGAGTCAGCAGGTGGCCTCTCAAAGTTTCTGGGCAAGAGCTCTGCTTTCTCTCATGGGGCTTCTCAAATCCCCTTTCTTCCCTGGGAAACATTCCATTTATCTTCCTTCTCTTACGTTTTGGGCTGAAGCCCCCTTTTCTTCCACCTGCTAACTCTTTAAGGTATAATAAAATCTCTCTGAAACTGATCTTTGTTCCATGGATTTCATTGTTTGAATTCTTACCACAAGGATTTGGGAGCACCCCAAATTATTGGTGTACTGGCGTGCAAGGAACCCAAAATTCCTGTATCAGTTAGATGTATGATTTTTCTTTGATCTCTGAATCTTTCACTATTTCTTAATCCTCTTTGGTCTTTTATGAGAAGGGGATTATTTGGTTTTTATGCTTTACCTTCCACTTGTGGGTTGGTTTGCCTTCTCCAAAGCCTTTTTACCCCTAGATTTCAGTGTTGGAGATTCCCTCCTTTTCAGCAGGGAAGGAGGAGAATTCTCCTCTGACTTGATTCAGCTAGCCTCTTCCCTGGATCTTAAACCCTTACAATAAACCTCATACTTCATAATCTCTCCATAAATAAACAATATTTCTAAGTGGTACTTCTCAGAGTCCATTTTCTCTTTTTTTATTAAAATGTTCAAGAATCTAAAGGTTGGGGTTCACAGGCCTGGAGGAACCACCCCCTTGAGCCCCCAAATCTTGCATCAGCCATACTACTTTGTAAAGCTTTCAGAAGTAGTTTTCTCCTATTATGAAGATTAAAGTTTAGAAGTTTTTTTTTTTTTTTTTCTCCTGCTCCCTATAGTAAGTTCAGACTGGATCTAGGATCTTAGAATCAACACCTTCTATTATGGAAATTCCTTGGTGATTTTATATGTAAGCTGAGAGGAAAAATATTCCTCCCTCCCAGACAGCACTTCTAGACCCAAAACAGAGATGAAAGCCCAGCTTCTTGGCATTGGGATAATGTGGTTCCAGTGAAATTCCCATCTCTTGTGAACCAGATACAGACACCTCATACAAGGTAGTGTTTAGACTCAAATTCTCCACAAGACTTAAACACTTTCTTTTTATATTAGCTCTTTAAGCGCCTCCTGTCCTCCTTCTCACTCTCTGAAACCCTGCCACTCACAGTCTGGCTATAATAAAACACTGGGCCCAAAAGAAACCCTTTGCTTCAGTGCTCTTCTAATTCTGAACTGAACATACTTCATACTGTGACTACATTAGGAGAAAAGGTCTCTATGGAGGGAAGGTTAAATAAGGTCATTGGGTTGAGGCCTACTCAAAAATAAAAAAAAAAAGAAACTAAGAACACACACGTGCACCAGGAAAAGACCTTGTAAAGGCAGAAAAGGGAAAATGACTTCAATCCAAAGACAGAGGCTTCAGAAGAAATTAGCCCCAGTGACATTTAACCTTTAGAATTAAGGGAATAAACATTTTGTTCTTTAAGGTGTTCAGTCTTTTGTGTTGTGTTTTATCTTAATAATACAGCTTTGGTTTTCGTGTGACATGTTTTATACTTGAACTTAGGCAAAAGAAAAAGTTGAGAATGCTATCTAAAGTTGTGCCAAATTGGTATTTTGATTTTTAGAATTACTTGAGTATAACTGTAACTTCAGAATACACTATTTGGCTAGACTTGATTTTTATGTAGGAGGTCATTAATATTCTTTTGAGAGGGAGGTCTGTTTTATACCATGGCAACAAAATATCCTTGAACATAGTGACTTGGAATTATGGAAACAATGAACTGGAACAATCAAAGTCTAAAGACACCCTTTGACCTTACATGAGCGTATTATATTCTGGGTGGAGGGAGATATATGTAGACGAAAGACATTTCTGGTCTTTACTTATATCTCCTTTTTCTAGCAATGGTAGTTGCTTGTCCACTGAAATCAGAGGTAAGGAGGTGACTAAGACTATAAGGTACCCTGAGCTCTGGCATGGAAACTGAACTGACCAGCTCATTCTTCATAAATTAAAGTTTTTTGTTTTTTTTTTACTCCTTAAAAATAGGAAAAAAAATCTGAGTCACCCTATGGATTACCTGCTCAACTCCATTCCTGCTATATGATGAACTCTATCTTATTCTTTTCTTAAAGTCCATACTAAAATCTTTCTAAACCATATACTCTGTGGTCTATGAATATCATTCTTCAAATTCATAGGTAAAGAAACTGGAAGCAACATACTCAGTGGAAATTCCATGTGACCATGTGTGTCTGGCAACCTAGCTCGAGTTAAACGTCCACCCAAGAACCATGGATTGTTCCACTATTCTCAGAGACTTTACACATCATGTAACCTCTGCCCATAAGAGCCTTTAGCTGAAAGTGTAGCAGGAAGAGGTGATGAGATTTGCAAGAAAGAGTCAGACTGTAAGAGGAGTCCTGAAAATACATGAACTTTCATGAACTATGAAACTGACATCAGTTTAAAATAGAAAAGATATTTTCTAATTTTTAAATAAGTTAAGGTTAATTTTACATTTATCAACTGCAATATTATCTTTGAATGAATTAATTTTTCTCACATTCATTGTAGTAATTAGTGTCTTCCAGTACAAGGAATTTCTAAGTAAACGTGAATATTAACCAAATTCTAATTTCCTTTTGGAAAGTAAATTAAGTCAATATTTTCACAAAATGACAACTATAATTAGGTATTATTTCAACTAAAAAAGAACAGTCCTATAAAAAGGATTTTGAATACCCTAATTAATGATTATTCTAATTGTTCCTCCATGTTGGAGATTAGTACTGTCTAAGCATAATAAAAGAGAAATGGTATTATTATTTCTTTAGTCCAGGACAGAGACTATTTGTTTATAGGAAATATTATAATAAAGATTATACAAAATATCTTACATTCTAAACTAATAATTAGGGAAGGATTTGTAAGAATATATATAATATATATCCTGGAATTGCCTAGTCATTGACTAAGGATTCATTGCTGTCCAATTTTCTCTTTAGTAAATGCTTTCCCTTAATCCAATATAGAGGGTTTTTTTTTGCATCTTTATATTCTACATAATGAATTAATGTTGCATACCTTTCCACATATCAGGCTCCTTTCCATGTGTTCTCACAAGTGTGTATCTCTGGGCAGTGCATAATGATGCTTCAATAGAAATTTCTTCATGCTTTTCAGAAAGCTTTGTTCTACTGTGATTAATAAGATCAATAAGCATATTCATTTATGGAAACAATCTTGCCCCTCCTTTTTTATAGCAATACCAACTTCACATGGTGTAGTTTTTAAAATCTACCAGTTTTACCATGGTAAAGTTGTAGATATGTGTACATCAGCAAGCTTTTAGTTCATAGAATAATGTCCTTATCTTCTATTTCCTTTATAACATTCAAAAGTGAAACATCCCAATGACCCCTCCATAGCATTTAAAATACCACATGAAAAAAAGGTGATTGGAGATAGCATAGGTCTATCAGACCTGTCCTGTGAATCACTCACCTGGTCAAAAAATCAATTCTCACCTAAAGTCATTTTAAGGAGGTGGAAAGACTAGTTATCCACTTAATGAGACAACCAATGCATACCCCTCAGATGACCCTATGTCATTGCAGAAGCTTTCAATTTCACAACTGCTAAGCTTGCCTGGTTTTCTGAGTTTAAACTCTGAAAGCACAGCCTTTTGTATTTCCATTTATTTTCCTCTTTTCTTTGGACAGGAGACCAAATACTAAGCATGTTTACTCCTCTACTTTGAGGCTTCACATTCTTCTCATTAATTATGCTTTGTTTTACTGAATTCTTGTGTTCTCTTTGCCTAATTTGTCATGGCTATGAGACATAGGGTGAGATAGTAGCAAACAGCCCTGCAGGGTGGCATCTACCATTTTGTCTTTCCTATAGATTTGAATATATGTGGCCATAGGTAGAATGCCATGCTTTCTCAAAAACAAACAAACAAACAAAAAAACACAGGACACATATTGGCCACCACTGCTCATTTGCTCTATACTCTACTCATATCATTCTGAAAGTCAGTGGTGACCAATATGCACTCTCCTCTACTCATTTTATTCATTACCCCAGATTCCATTTTTAAATTTTACCATTTTCTGTGAATGACTAGGTTCCTAAATGTTTTAGTAAATTCCTGCGTCTCTTCTAAACAAGAGTGTTTGAATTCATACAGCACCAGACATCTTAATATAAGGTATATTTGCTTCTTGGGAACCACCTTGAAGAATCAACATACTTTATATCTTGTGAGTGTTACATTATCAGTGACCTTGAAGAGAGCTCCAAAGGGCTGGAGATTGCTCGTGGTGAAGGTGCTTGCCTGAAATTCCTAATGACCCCGGTTTGAATCTCAGTCCCCATGCACAGGGTAGCACATGCATCTGGAGTTCATTTGCAGGGCTGGAGGTCCTGGTGCTCCCATTCTCTCTCCATCTGTCTTTCTTCTCCCTATCTCTCTCTGCTTGCAAATAAAAAAAGTAAAATATACCCCCAAAGAGAAAAGAGCTCTGAACCTTCTTTAAATAGTTAAGATGCAAAACTTATTGAAACTACTTATTTTGTTTTATTATTCTATTCCTATAGCTACTACTAAGAATGGGATAAATGATAGCAACCCATTGGGATATACTTTTCAAAGCTACATACTTTTACAGCAACATACAACAGCAGGAAGAAAACAGCAACAATAAACTATATCAACCAGGATTTAACTAACACATTCAGTCTCACAGAACATAATTGCCAAGTTACTCTGGTAATGAAACTCATGGCATTTTGTAAGAAATTGTATTATAAACAAGAAAGTACATGGTAAAAACTAAATGATACATAATAGTAATAGTTATGATGCTTTGGGAATTAAGAGGTCAGAATGTCCACCTGATAAATTGCCTGTTAAAGAATATTTTATTTACTGTTCAAACAATACTTATCCATATTGGAAGTAACATGATAAAATGTACTCACTTTCTTTGGCTATGAAAAGCATAACACACGTTAGATTTCATTCTATGACTAAGTTATGACTATTATTCACTCCCATTGACATTAAATGACAATTTTCCAATGGATAACATGTCAAAAATAATTCAAGTAACTGCAGTCAAAGAAATGGATACTCTGCTCTAAGAATAGATGGTATATTTGTACTTTGTTGAACATTAATAATAAGAAACATATCTATCTAACAGCAGAGGAAGTAGCAGATATTGCAAGATAATATGTCTGACTAATACTTACTAAGATGTGATAATTCAATTTCAAATACAAAACATATCCTGCTTGAAAATTAGATATACATGTTCCATAATGAGCATTACGATATAGAGCCCAAAGGAAACCTTTTAGGAAGTAGTGAGTTGACCAAGAGACCCTACCTCCACAGCAAATCAGATAACCTGCCAAAGGATAATGGAGACAGACACTGAGGATAACCAACATAATCTAAAGCAGAAATCCAGAGATTCTTAGACCTCAACAGGAAATTAGACTTAAAACTTACCCACCATTACTCAGGGATCTGAGCTAAAGAGACTTGAAAACATTATAAGAGCCATGGGGGGGGGGAGAGAAAAAAAATCTGGCCACCTCCTGTACAATCCATAACCCCCTATCCCATGGACTGATCCAGCAAGCCCACATAGGAAGCCTCCAGTGGGGTGGCAATAGGGAGGAGGGAAATGGGGATACCACCATAAGACTTGCTCATGCAATGTATGTAATTATTGACACTAAATATGAGAAAAATGTTCTGAGAAATAAATTTGCATTTAATTTCAAGTTTAAACAAAAAGGGGAAATAAATCCTATTAATTAAAACCTTTAGTTTAAATTCAAATTATTCAAATTTATACAGCTTTGCTCTTGTTTATTTTATAGTTATTTCTAAGTAACAAGTTATTGTATTCTTTTAGAAGCTAATGTTCTGATAGATACGAGCAAATGTTTAAAGTCACATATAGTCTCTAAACAGTTATTCACAATTCCAAAGTAAACTATTTTAGCACTGCCTTTATCTTATAATTCAAGACAATGGACACTTGTGTTCATCTTACTATATGCATTAACACAGGCACTCATACACATTTACACACACATTTTAATCTTTATTACAAATGTTAACATTTTTATTCCTTGTGTGCATTAAAATTCAGAAAGGGAATTTGAGGCTAGAGATATAGCTCTGTAGTAGAATATCTGACCAGCCTGAGGAAGGCCCTGGGTTCAAACCCCAGTACCTTAAAAAGAAATTTTGCATCTAGATATAGTTATCTACACTTTCATTTTATTTGTTTTTAAATTTTTATTTATTTACTTGCAAGCAGAGAGAGAAGACAGACAGAAAGTGAGAAAGGGGCATCCAGTCACTGCAAACGGACTCCAGATACGTGTGCCATTTTATACATCTGGTTCTATGTGAGTACTGGGGAATTGAACTCTGTCAGGCTTTGCAGGCAAGTACTCTAACTACTGATCAATCTTCTACATTTCTAGTGAACTACTATTTTGATGTTAGCAATTAAAGAGAAGCAATGTTCAAATCAATTATATAATTTATCTGTAGGCTGAGTCTAAAGCATGTAATTTTTAGACTTTGGTTGTACTTAATCATAATCTTGACATTACATGAGGTTTATGACTTTGGTTCAATACCCCAGTTCCCATATAAGTTTCACTCTCCCTTTATCTCTCTCTTGCTCTCTCTATCCCCTCTCTCTCTCTCTGCTTGCAAATAAATAAACAAAAATATATTTTAAATACAATATTTTATTATTTTGTGGAGGGGAGAGAGAGAAAGAAAGAGACAGAGAGAGAAAGGAAGGAAGGAGAGAGAAAGGAGGGAGAGAGAGAAAAAAAAAACAGAGAGAGAGAGAATGGGCATGCCACAGCCTCTAGCCACTGCAAACTCCAGATGCATGCACCACTTTGTGTTTCCAGCTTTATGTGGGTACTGGGTAATTGAAACTGAGGTGATAAGCTTTGCAGGCAAGTGCCTTAACCACTGAGCAATCTCTTTTGCACATTACATGAGTTTTAAAGTGGCAATGTATTCCTTACCCACAGATTTTATAAGCCTCATAAAGGCAATGTTATTATTGTTATTATAATGTAATATAAAATATAACATATTTGTATATTTTCCAATGGTAAAACTTGCTTTAATATGAAAAAATAGAATTTAATTTCTGTAAAGATTCAGACTCTATATTTCCACTTTTCAAAATTCTGTCCCATACTTGTACAATATAAGTTCACAGAAGAACTTATATTGGCTGGAAACTTATTGTAGAAACAATGTATGATGCAAGGTTTGGATTGTTTTATCTCTGGGTCGCTTTCTGCCTTTATCATATAAAGGTCAATGCTAGATTATACAACTTATTTTTTTTTGAAAATATTTTATTATTAATTTTTCAAGCAGAGAGATACAGAGAGAGAGAAAGAGAGATAGAGATAGAGAGAGCACCAGGGCCACCACCTTGTGGGTCTGGCTTACGTGGGTACTGGGGAATTGAACCAGGGGACTTAGGCACTGAAGGCAAGTGCCTTAACCTCTGAGCCATCTCTCCAGCCCTGCAACTTATTTTTTGAAGACAATAATATAATAATATAATGTATGTATTAATAAATCAATGATTACGAAGATCTCATTATAAAAATAGTTATTTAAAAAAGCATAGTCTGTTTTTTTTGTTTAAAATAATACCAAGTCAAACTAAATTGTCATGACATCATATAAAATGTTGTGTGTGTGACCATTCCTCGAAAAACAAACAAAAATAATAATTGGGTTAGGCCATTTATTTCAGTAAAGTACTGCTAATTTTAAAGTTATTTTTTCTCATAAAATGTCCATTATCATCAGATCTTAAAAGGTTTTAAGAAACATCTGAGAATATTTTAACGCACTGACAGTATCTTAGCATGATGAACCTAACATAGTTCATGGTCACTAGCAGATAATAAATAGTTATAAAAGATAGTTATGAACATTTAGAAAAAAAGTGATGAATAAGAATAAAATAGGTGACTGACTCAATATATCTTATTTTAAAAAACTTTCAATTCCAAATTTCTTAGTCATTTCATAAATATTTCATACTTTATGTTCAGGCATATTTGCAATGGGGCCCCATTCTTCTATACATGTATTTATATAGTGACTGACTTCTTTTATAAATGAGCAATATCTCTGATTAACACAGATGAAAGATTTCCAATCATTGGAGAGAGCCTTCAGGGTGGAAAATGAGCTCAGAAAAGCAGCTATCTGAAACTGAATATTCACTCTGTGGAATGAACATTCTGTTCTAAGCACAGAACAGGAAACTCTAACAATAGCTCAAGCATGCACAGACACATGCCTTAGAAGTAGTTTAAGCTGACCATTTACTTTTTTAGGAATCTTCCCTCAGGCACACACCATAGGCATCTTTTGAGTCCACTTCAAAGAAAGCAAGTCTGGATAGCATGTAATGTATCAACTGGAGTAATTCTAGTTTATATCTCCAGCATCTACCAATGTCTTCACAGGAATTTGACATCACCCAAGTTATTTCAAGGTTCCTATTAATTTCTGACATTTATTTCGAGAACTCAAAAGAAACTATTTATAAATATATGTCAAAATAACTACTGATTCTTAAACAGTCTAAATTAGGAAGTCTGGCCCATTGTTTTCCTTTCTTCTCTCTCTTCCACAGGGACGGGAGCTCCTTCGTACCCCCCACCCCCGTACTCCAGCGTGTCTGCCACGCCCCTCCCCCATCGCTTTTTTTTCCCTCATTTTCTCTTCCACCAGGACCGGGGGCTCCTCTGTAGCCCCTCCTATCATCATCAGCCACGCCCCCTCCCCCATCGCTTTCTTTCTCTTCTCTCCCTCTTTAGCTGGGACTGGGGGCTGCTTTGTAGCCCCGCCTCCCGCACTCTGTCTACCCCTCCCCTCTCCCATTGTTTCCTTCTCTCTCTTCCACCGGGATGGGGGCTCCTTCATTCCCCCC
>PVHP010049054.1:0-12110 GCA_004024765.1 Zapus hudsonius
ACAAGTGTTCCTTTCTTGGTTCGCTGTTCTCTCCCAGTAGGAGGTGTGGTCAGCCTACTCATGGCTGCAGATTGTGTTTCGTGTCAGTGGTCTCTGTTTACTCCAGCTGTCGTTGATCTGTTTCAATCTCTGTGATTGTTATCGGATTGTTTAGGGTTTTATCTGTTCTGGTCTGAGCTTTGGAAGTTGGTAGGTGTCCAAGAATTTATCCATTTCTTCCAGGTTCTCTAATTTTGTGGAGTAGAGGTTTTGGAAGTATGACCTGATGATACATCCAATCTCTTCAGGATCTGTTGTGATCTTACCCTTGTCATTTTTTATTTTGTTAATTTGGGCCTTCTCAGTTTTTCGTTTGATTAAGTTGGCCAGGGTTTGTCGATCTTATTGATTTTTTTCAAAGAACCAACTCTTTGATTTTTCTATTTTTTCAATCATTTCCTTTGTTTCCAAGTCATTAATCTCAGCTCTGATCTTAATTATTTCCTTGCATCTCGAGCTCCTAGGGTTGAATTTTTCCATCTGTTCTAATGACCTTAGGTATGAGGATAGTTGGTTAATTTGAGACCTCTCTGACTTTGTTGTGAAGGCATTTAGTGCAATGAATTTCCCCCTTAGAACTGCCTTCACTGTGTCCCACAAGTTCTGGAGGGATGTGTCCTCATTATCATTTGTTTCTAGGAAGTTCTGGATTTCCTGTCTGATTTCTTGTTTGACCAATTCATTATTCAGGAGCAAGTTGTTCAGTTGCCAATATCTTTTGAAATTTTTGGATCCTCTCCCATTGTTAATTTCTAGCTTTAATGCGTTGTGGCCTGATATGATGCAGGGGATTACATTGATCATTCTGAATTTGCTGAGGGATGATTTATGGCCCAGTATATGGTCAATTTTGGAAAAAGTTCCATGCGCTGCTGAGAAGAATGTGTAATCTTTTTCCTTGGGGTGGAATGTTCTGTAGATGTCTGTTATCCATAGTTTGTCTATGGTGCCATTTAGCAGCTTGATTTCCCTGCTTGTCTGTTGTTTGTACGATCTGTCTAGGGACGACAGTGGAGTGTTAAAGTCTCCTACTATGATGGTGTTGGCATCTATATCTGCTTTGCTTTTGAGTAATTTATGCCTAATGAACTGAGGGGCCCTTGCATTTGGTGCATACATATTTAGTATAGTGATGTCTTCTTGCTGTATTGTTCCCTTGATGAGTAGGAAGTGGCCATCATCGTCCTTTTTTATTGCTGTTGGCTTAAAGTCTATTTTTTCAGATATTAGAGTAGCCACACCTGCTTTTTTATTTTTCCTACATGCCTGGAAAATTGTTTTCCACCCTTTTATTCTCAGTAGGTTGCTGTCTTTAGCGATAAGGTGTGTTTCTTGAAGGCAACAGATGGAAGGGTCCATTTTCCTGATCCAACCTGCTATCCTGTGTCTTTTTATAGGAGAGTTGAGTCCATTTACATTCAAAGTTATTACTGTGAGGTTTGCCATGTTGTAGAGAATATGGAGGTTGGTATCTGAGCTGTTGCTGCTATCTCTTTTGTGTTATCTTGTTTGTTCTCTGTTCCTTTCCTGTGGTCGGTTGTTTGTTTCATCTGCAAGGGATATCTCATGAAGTATCTTTTGAAGTTTTGGTTTTGTGCTCAAGTAATTGTAAAGCTGATTAGTCTCGTGGAATACTTTAATTCCTCCATCAATTATAATGGATAACTTTGCTGGGTCTCCATCAATTATAATGGATAACTTTGCTAGTCTAGGTTGGAATCTATTCTTCTTTAGGCCTAGAATCACTTTGTTCCAAGCTCTCCTGGCTTTTAAAGTTTTTATGGAGAAGTCTGACGTGATTCTGATGGATTTTCCTTTATATGTGAGTTTCCTTTCTCTCGTTGCTCTAAGGACTCTCTCTTTATCCTCAATGTTTGGCATTGTAACTAAGATATGTCTAGGGGTGTTCCTCCTTTGGTCCAATTTGTTTGGGGTTCTCGGTATCTCTTTAAGTTGTACAGGAATATCTCTTGCCAAGTATGGAAAGTTTTCTTGAATAATTCTGTTGAAAATATTTTCTATGTCCCTCGTTTGGTTTTCTTCTCCTTCCAGGATCCCCATGATCCTGAGATTAGGTCTTTTTATGGTATCCCACATTTCCCTTGAGTCTTTTTCACTTGCTCTTTTGTATTTTGTCAGGGTTCTGATTTCCCTCGAATTTTCCTCTGTTCTGTCTTCCATGTCCGAGGTTCTGTTTTCCCAGTGATTGATCCTGTTGTTAAGAGATTCTAGGGATGTTCTTATTATTTCAATGTGGTTTTTGTTTTCTGCAACTTCTTTTTGGGTTGTTTCTATCATCCTGTTGAGATGTGATTTCATTTCAAGGTTTGATTTAATTACTTCTTCCTGACAGTCATTCTAATATTTGCAGATGTCTTCGGTTAATTTGGAAAGCTGGTTTTTGATACGTTCAGTTTGTTGGCTTGTCTTTAGTTCTGATATGTCTCTTCTGACGTCCATATGGTTCTCCTCTAATATATTAAGCCTGGTGGCAAAGCTAATGAGCTGACTTTGTACCCTTTCAATATGTTGGTCCATCTTTTCTTGCATGACTAACAATATGTTCTCCTTGGGATCTGTGCCAGTATGATCGGGGTTTAGTGTTGTGTCATCCTGGTCCTGCTTCTGCTCTCTCTCTCTTTAGTGGTTTGATTGTTGTCATTTGGTATGGTTTCCTCAGCTGGTGTAATATTCTTGCGTTGAGGTCTGCCCATTTCAATTACAGACAAGGGGTCCCCCTCACTAAGTGGAAAATTGGCCGAATTTGAAAGCTGTTGATTGTCTCCCCCAGGCCCCGGCTCCTCTGTTGCACAAGTGCTCCTTTCTTGGTTTGCTGTTCTCTCCCAGTAGGGGGTGTGGTCAGCTCACTCATGACCCCAGATTGTGTTTCGTGTCAGTGGTCTCTGTTTACTCCAGATGTTGTTGATCATTTTCCGCTGGCAGCCTGTGCAGTGCCTTCCAGCACTACACTAACTGCCTTCTGGGGACTAGATATTGTTCCGGACATTGAAGGGTCTCTCGATGCTGGTCGATGGCATTCTGTGGTTTCTTCAGCAACAGGGTTTTGCCTCAGGCCTAGGGAGGGCACCCAAGAGCTTTGGCAGAATTCTGTCTTGTTGGAATCTCATGAGTCGCTTTAATCAAGAGCTCAGTGAGGGAAGGAACCAGTGGTTGGAACCAGGGGTTGTCAGGCTGCTCTAATTATTCACAGGCTTAGGCTCTCTCCCCTACCACTCATGGCCCCTCTTGCCAGATGACGCTCACTACTTACTCAATAGGCTACAGTATGCTCGTGAGGAGTTTATGGTTTTGAACCTAATATGGTTTACCCTCAAGCTTAAGCCATTCCCCTCCCGCCATCCCTTACCCCTCATTCATAACCTTTCACTTCTTACTACTAGTCTGCATAAAGAACATGGTTATCCTGGTTAAGGACCACATATGAGGGAGAATATGCGGCATTCAATTCTCCGTTCTTTTGAGTGTTCGCTTAATAAGATCTGCTCGAAGTCAGACCATTTTTTCCTAAATTTCGATATGTCATTTTTTTATTTCAGCTGAGTAAAATTCCATTGTGTAAATATACCACAGTTTCTCTGTCCATTCCTCCATGGATGGGCATTTGGGTTGATTCCAATACTTGGCTATTATGAATTGAGCTGCTATAAATATAGTTGTACAAATGTTTCTGTTTCGAGATGTGACATCTTGTGGGTAGATACATAGTATTGGGATAGCTGTAGTTTCATTTTTTTTACATGTATTTATCCAATTTTTCCAGCACCATTTGTTGAAGATGCTATGTTTTCACCAGTGATCATTATTGGCACCTTTGTCAAAAATCAATAACTATAGTTACTTGAGCTAAGATCAGGGTCTTCAACTCTTTTCCATTGGTCTGTTTGTCTTTTTTTTTATGCCAGTAACATGCTGTTTTTGTTACTATGGCTTTGAAGTATATCTTTAGATCAGGTATGGTGAAACCTCCAGAGGAGTTTCTTTTACTAAGGATAGTTTTGGATATCTGAGGCCTTTTGCCATTTAAAATAATTTTGAGATTGTTTTTTCTATGTCTGCAAGGAGTGAAACTGGATTTTTATTGATATTACATTGAATCTGTATATTGTTTTTGTAAGAACTGCCATTTTCACAATATTAATTCTACCTATCCAGGAGCATATCTTTCCATCTTTTCACGCCATCCTCAATTTTCTTCTTGATCATTTTAATGTTTTCATTATATAAGTTTTACACATCCTTGGTTAGTGTTATTCCAAGGTATTTGATTTTTCTTTGAGCCTATTGAAAACAGGACAGTGTTGCTGATTTCTTTTTTCTGTATGAATGTCATTTGAACACAGGAAGGCTACAGATTTTTGTGTGTTGATTTTGTATCCTGCCACTTTGCGGAAGGAATTTATCACCTTCAGGAGTTTAATGGTCCTGTCTTTTGGGTCTGTTATGTACAGGATCATGTCATCTGCAGAAAGAGATAGTTTCACTTCTTCCTTTCCAATTTCTATCCCTTTTTTGCCTTTCTCCTGTCTTATTGCTTGGGCTCAAACTTCAAGCACTTTTTTGAAGAGCAGTGGTGAGAGTGGATACCCCTGTCTTATTTCCAATTTTAATGGGAACTCCTTGAGTTTTCTCCATTGAGGATGATTTGAGCTTTAGGTTTTTTGCATATTGTCATCATTATGTTGAGTTATAAGTCTTCTATGCACAGTCTCTATGATTGATTGAAATGACCATGTATTTCTTGTGGTTAAGTTTATTAATGTGGTGGATTGTATTAATCGATTTCTATATGTTGAACCATCCCTGAATCCCTGGGATGAAGCCTACCTCATCGAGTTGGATAATATTTTTTTTTTTGATGTCTTGTTGGAATCAGTTTGCAAGGATTTTGTTCAGAATGTCTGCATCTAAGCTCATCAAGGATATGGATCAATAGTTTTCCTTTCTTGTTGTATCTTTATCTGGTTTTGGTTTCAGACTAATGCCAGCTTAATAGAAGGAGTTTGGAAACATTCCTTGTTCTCTAATTCCACACACAAAAAAAGCTTCAAAAATAGTGGTTTCAGTTCTGTGATGAAGGTTAGAATTCAGCTGAGTTCATCATGTTCTGGACTTTTCCTTTTGGGGAGGTTTTTTTAAATTACATTTTCAATTTCAGTGGATGTGATAGTTTATTTCGGAGCTTTATCTGCTCTGGATAAGTGATAGGTGTCCAGGAACTCACCCATTTCTTCCAGGTTCTCCAATTTAGTGGAGTAGATTTTGGAAGTATGATGTGTGATTCTTCCAATTTCACTGGTGTCTATTGTAAGCTCTCTCTTTTCATTTCTGATTTTGTTGATTTGGCATTTCTATTTTTTTTTATTAGATGGGCTAGGGTTTGTTGAGTTTCTTAATTTTTTCAAAGAACCAGCTCTTCATTTCATTAATTAAAAAAATATTTTATTTATTAATTTTCAAGCAGAGAGAGAGAGAGAGAGAGAGAGAGAGAGGAGAGAGAGGGGGGGGGGGACCCGGGTCACCACCTTGTGGGTCTGGCCTATGTGGGTACTGGGTAATTGAACCTGGGGCCTTAGCACTGGAGGCAAGTTCCTTAACTGCTAAGCCATCTCTCCAGTCCCTCATTAATTTTTTAAATTGTTAATTTACAGCTTTAATGAATTGTGAGTTTGATATGATTCTGGAGGCTACATCAATCTTCTTGAATTTATTGAGGCATGTTTTATGTCCTTATATGGGGTCTATTTTGGAGAAGGTTCTGTGGGCTGCTGAGAAGACTCTATATTCTGTTGTCTTGGAATGGATTGTTCTGTAGACATCTGTTAGGTCATGTTGATCTGTGGTGTTCTTAAGATCTGTTATTTCCCTGTTGATCTTCTATTTGGATGATCTGTCTAGAGATGATAGTGGTGTGTTAAAGTCTCTTATTATGATGGAGCTGGAGTTTATTTCTGTTTTGTTTTGAGTAAGTTTTACTTTATGAAATGCGGTGCACCTGTATTTGGTGCATACATATTTATCATAGTGATAGTGTTCCCTAGATGAGGAAAAAGTACTCTTCCTTGTCCTTTTTAATTACTTTTGTTTTAAAGTCAGTTTTGACAGATATTAGTGTAGTCACACCTGCTGGGTTTTTTTATATCTGTTTGCTTTTTATATCTGTTTATATCGTCATAGTCAGTCATATGACACTGGGATAAATCTCCAAACCAGGCACAGTTATAGGAAGAAAGGATTTATTGGAGCTATAGATCCAGGGGAAGTTTCATAATGGTGAAAGAGGCTGGCCCCCTTTCATAGGTCCAAGCAGAGATAGAGAAACCCCATCACCAGCAAAACACACACAGAAGAACAAACAGGCATGGGCAAAGAGAAATTTTCTCCCCCTAATATATACCTTTAGGTCAGGGTCTTGAAACCCTATCCCAGACTTCTTGGCTTCCTGAGTCTCTAGAATTTCCTTCCTGCATTGCCCTACCAGGAAGGGATGTTGATTTATAGCTCCCCTGAGCTTCCTTATATCCTGCCCTCTACTGGGAGGTTGCTTTCCTGTGAACATCTTCAGAGACCCACCCATCATTATTAAAAGGTCAAGTTGACAACAAAGCTTAACCATTACCATCATTTCCCATCCTTTCACCCTGACGAGGTTACTGTCTTTAGAGGTAAAGTGTTTTCATTGAAGGCAGCGGATGGCAGGTCCATTTTTCTGACCTACCCTGTTAATCTCTGTCTTTTTAGTGGGGGAGTTAAATTCATTAATACTCAAAGTTGTAACTGTGAGGTTTGCTTTAAGCCCTGCCATGGTGGAGGGTTTATGGTGTTCCCTATTTATTTCTTCTGCCTTGTCTTTGAGGTCTAAGATTCTATCCTCTGGATTAACTCTGGGATTGAGGAATTCTAAAGAGGCTTTTAATATAGCTTTTTATTTTTGTTTTCTGTTAAATTTTTCTTCATAGTCTCCATCTCTTTGTTGAGTTGGAGTTTCAAGTGTAGTTTTGATTTTCTTAATGTTTCCTGGAATTCATTCTTGCACTTGGTTATGTCCTCATTGAATTTACTCAGCTGGTTATTGAGCTACTCCCATTATTGGTTTAGGCTTACCCTCAATTTGCTTATTGCTCTTTTGAAGTTGCTCAGATTTTCCTTTATTAAGTCTGATGGCAAAGCTTGTGTTATTGAGTTCCACTTAATGTATGTGTTTTATTGACTGCTTCCAACTCATCCAATATCTTGGTTAGAGTCTCATTGCAGATATGTCTTGAGGTTATTTTACTCTCTTTCTGGGGTTATAATTTGGTTGTCTCCCTTATATTTTCAGTAGCAACTTCCATTGTGGGACTAGGGGGCAGTGGCGATGGACTTTCAGTTTGATGTGTTGTGGTTTTCTTTCTTTTTTGAATTGGGTCTTTCTATTTCTGGATAAAGGTCTAATTTTCTTAATGAGGGGCTCTTTTATGGTATTCAGTGAGTGTTCTGTTTGGGGTTTTGGTTGGATTGGGATAACATTGTAACTTCAGTTGTGTGATTTGCAGAGGTTATGTGTGTGCCAACAGTCTGGGCTGGTGGATGTCATATAAGATGCTTTGGAGGTCAGAGATCTTCTCTGGCTGTAGTCACCACTATGTCTTGCGACTGGAGCTCAGGGGGCTCCAGAGCAGACCTTCTTGCTCCTCTTCCTCCACCATATCCTAGCTGGGTGGATTGTGGAGATCATCCTGATATCCTTATGGCAGGTGCCTGCCAGAGAAGTTTTGCTCCATAGTTAGGTTAGAAATGAGGCACCCTATGGGTGCTGGAAGGCAGGTATGGTGTGTATAGGAAGTTTGTAGGGGTATAAAAGTCTTAATGCTTCAGTGATTGATCTGTTTTTTGGTTTGAACTGGGTTGACATGGGATAGCACAGGTATGGATGTTGTGGAGGTTACAGGTGTGTCTGCTCCTCTGGCTTGGTGGCTGATACTTGAATTGTGTTCGGTTTGGGGCAGTAAAGAGTAGGTGAACAGGCTCCAAACAGTTCATACCTCTCTACAATCCAGGGTGCAGTCCCCTAACACTCTGGTGCCCCCAAACACAGTCCCTAGAATTGCTGTGCCCTTTACTGCCTTGCTTGCACTCCAGAACCAAACACTCTGGGCCCTTCTCCTGCCTGGGTTTCCCAGGCCTCCTGTACAATGTTGTCCCCACACTTTGCTGGTCTGGAGTACAAAGGGCCAAGTACCCTGGTGCCCTGGGTGCCCAGACCCACGCTTGCAGGTTGCCTCACCAGGCTGGGGTACACAGGTCCTGGTCGTGCTGGTGCCTCTAGAGCTTTGGTCCCAAACATGCCAAGCTTCTCACCAGCCTGAGGTGCACCGATCTGAACCCACCTTGCCCCTCAGCAATTCATGTTACACTGGCCCCAAACACAGTGACAGCACTAGGCTCAAACTCACCAAGCGCCTGGAGTGCCTTGTCCCCAGACATGCTCTTCTCTTCCCCAGCCTGGAGCACCCAGGCCCAAGTACATTGGTGCCCCAAGTACTCAGGCTCCAAACCCACCACACAGGTCCCCTCAACAGGCTGGGTGTACCACTCTCACTGGCAACCCTAGAGCTCTGGTCCCTTACATGCTGAGCTCTTCACCAGCCTGGATCACACAGGACTGAAACACCTTTCCCCTCACCAACTCACGGGGTGCAGGCCCCAAACTCACCCTGCACCTCTCCTGCCTGGAATGCCCAGTCTCCACACAGCACCCATCACCACCCTTTCTTAAGAGTGTTTTGTCTTTGTGAAGCTGGTGTTAGTGACAACTCCCTTCTCCATTTGTTGTTGTAGCACTGGGTGTGTAGCGCTTCCCTGTCAAAACTTGGACCTGTGGCCAGGGTCACTTCTCTCCCAAAGCCCTGGCTGGATGTGATTTCCTGCAGAAGCTGGAGCTGGAGTAGATTTTCCCACAGTTGCAGTTTGGTTCACAGGAGCTGAAGCTGAAGCCGCTGTGGCGAAGCCTGGAGGTACAGCTTGAGCCAAGTGGCTAGAGAGAGATCTCCAGTGGCTAGAACCAGTGTCTTTGGAAGAGCTCCTGTCTGTTTGTGTGATTGCTCTGAATCTTTCCTAATTTTTTGCCGAGGTTGAAGATTTCTTTCACCCCTTTGCTTTTCAGAAGGGTGTATTTCCCTGTTTTCCTGTCTTTTCTTCCTCTGGCTGTTGTGGTTGGCTACCCTGCCACCATTTTAACCCAGAAGCCTAGGAATTATTTTAATTAAGTTTATTAAGGTGGGAAGACCTGTCTTAACTGTAGGTGGAATTATTTCATGGTCCAGGGTCCTGGGCTGTATCAAAAGAAGAAAGAGGGCTGAGCACAAGCTTTCATCACTCTGCTTCCTCACTATGGTGAATGTGATCAGCTGCTTCAAGCTCTTTCCACTATTCCTTCCCCACCATGATGGACTCTACTCTCATGAACTATAAGCTGAAATAAACTTTTCCTTCCATAAGTTGCTTCTGGTCAGGAATTTTGTCTCAGCAACAAGAAAAAACTGATGTTTTTTTACTCTTTCTGCAGTGACTCTTTCTGCAAATGCCTAATTGCTACATAGCCATCACTGGGAAGATTTCTAATCTTTTGGTTGTCATCACCTCCTTTCACATGATGATCCTGATGTTGCTCTCTCCTAGTCTCCTTGTGGACACATGAGCACAAGTGAAGGACGGGAAGATGTTGGTTTCTTTCTCCCACTTTCCGAGACCTGCTTCATTCCTCTGACCCCCTAAAAGGTACCACTGACTGTCACCCACTAAAGGTTTGCTTCTCAGTTGCTTTCTTTACAACCATAAAGTTAATGTTCCTGGTTATGACATTAAACCTAAAAAATCAATTTATTAGTTTTCTTTTGCAATACTGGGAAGTCACAATAAGAACTAGATTAAGGACATCTAATGGCCTGAAAATGATACCTTTGTTTTAAAATTTTTGAGACTTGAATAACTTCTTATAGTGCAATGGCAAGTGGTCAGGTGTCCTAAACATTCAGGCTTTCTTCTGTCTCCATAATCACTCCTTTCTATGTTCATCTTCTACCACATTTCAAATTCTGCTTCTACATGAAAAACCCATGTCTCCATTCAGAGAACAAGACCTTAAGCCCAGGGATATGGAAACTGCATCTAAAAATCCTACTTCTCCGTAAGTACTCATTCTTCCAGAAGACACTAGTTGAATATTCAGGACCAATGGTACCATCTTTAATCTCTATAATGGGGACTCACAGCAATAGTACCAAACCCCAGAAAATCCATCTATTCTCCTATTGCCAAGTTTTCAAGATCTCAGAGCCATTAATGAGGCCATCCAACTGATTTGGTCACTAACCTCTACTTTATCTTCTCTTCAGTCCCAGTTTTCACTGGGCCCAGCTAACTTTTTCCATCTTTACCTGATGACTCTAAACTGCTTCGCCTTTGTATAGGTGGTGGACAGGGCTATCAGGATTTTTGAGTTATTAATATGTACCTGATGTGCAAGTGATTAGATTGGATCATCTCAGGATGCCTTCCTGCCTATGAGTTTTAGCAGTGATGGTCTTCCCAATCCAAGGAACTTTTAAGCTGGCACCTTGCCTATATATACATTTATACATTTCATTCTCTTCAACCTCTCTTTAGCCACCAGCAATAACTATGATATCTCCTTCCCATCTCTAAGCTACACATGCCACTCTCCTACAAACTCTTTACATTCTTATACTGCTGTCCACACCTATACCCACCTAAACTTCTCTCCCTTCCTGTTCTCCAAAGCCAGAAAAGCACTCCTTCTTATGATTACTCTGAGATCCTAGAACACTTTCTCAGCCCCTTCCTAACCTTTCTGACTCTCTTTTGCCCACTCTAGCCCATTACATGGTTTGTGTATGGGAGTCCAACCAAAATCCATGGACCACCAGAATGCGATAGGTTATAATGATCCCAGGCTCAATTTCAGAGTCTAGGCCAGTGATAGTTAATCTCTGGTTGCCATCTTCACAGGATTTAGAATCACTGTGGAAAACAATATCCAGACAGGTCTGTGAGGGATCTTCTAGGTTAGGTTGGATGATGTCTGAAGACCCATCCTAATGTGGGAAGCACCATTCCATGGCTGAGATCCTGAGCTGCATTAAAAGGAGAAGCTGGCCAAGTTCTCACTCTCTGATTCCTCACTATGGACTAAACACTACCTGCCAAACGTGCTTTTCTTGCCATGATGGGCTATAACCTCAAACGAAACCAGAAGAAACTCATTCTTACTTAAGCTGTCTCTTGGCAGGTATTTGGTCAGCAATGAGAGGGAACATTGCACCTGGAACTACCTCACAGCATGATGAACATATTACACTAATCAGAGCATTAACCATAACTATGGCATTGTCAGTGAATAGTTACACTAACTCTGTGCTAGCTTGAAAGAGTGTCCCCCAATAGATTAAAGAGTTTTTAAAGTTTCTCTTCAGCTGCCTGGCTGGAGGGTGTTTCACCTTGGCTGGATCCTAGGGTCCAGCTCTAAGGTGTATCTGGGGTGGATCAGGAATTCCAGCTATGGATATGCAAAGAGCAGTCTGAGCTCAAGCCTGGAGTTCCTGCTTTTTGAGAATTGAGTGTGCTTGCTTGCTTTAGAGGTACTGGTGAGAGGTTTCTCTTTGTTTAGACCTGTGAAAGGGTGCCAGTCTTTTTCTTCATTATTGAACTTCCTCTGGATCTGTTACTTTAATAAATACTTTCCTCCAAAAACTGTGCCTGGTTTGGAGATTCATCTCAGCGGCATGTGGCTGACTATGGACAAACTTCATATATGCCTTCCCATTATCCTTCTCAGAAGCCCATTTATAAGGAGGGGGCTTTCCAATTTTCCAGGCCCTTACCTGTCATGAACAACATTCTAACCCTAAACTGTTACAGGCTGCCGCCCTACCACAGCAGGCAGCCATTCTACATTGTAAAGGATATTATAAACAGGATAGTCTAAGAAACAGCAAAGCTGATAGAGAAGCTAAATTTCAGACCACACACTTCTCCCTTCACCTTATTGACTT
>PVHP010049055.1:0-12305 GCA_004024765.1 Zapus hudsonius
GTGTGATGGTTAAGTTTTGATGTCAACTTGACCTTTCAAGTAATCTTGGGTGGGTCTCTGAGGATGGTTACAGGAAGGCAGCCTCTCAGTAGGGGGCAGGATGTAAAGAAGCTCAAAGAAGCTAGAAGTAAACATCCTTTCCTGTGTGGGTAGTGCAGGAAGGAAATTCTAGAGACTCAAAAGCCATTAGGTCTGGGAAAGGGTTGTAAGACCCCACCCTAGGGCTACATAAAGGTGAAAGAATTCTTTCCTAGAATCCTCCTGCCTGTTTGCTGTTCCATGTGTATGGTGTAGGTGATGGGTTTTTCTCTCTGCTTGGACCTGTGAAAGGGGAGCAGCCTCTTTCACATTCTGGAACTTCCCCTGTATCTATATCTACAAATAAATCCTTTCCTCCCAAAAACTGTGCCTGGTGTGAAGATTCATCCCAGCAGCGTGTGACTATGGATATGGGACTGAGAATTTAAGATATGAAGTTAGAAAAACCTCAAAGCAAGTTTAACTTACTGTCAGAGACTGGCTTTTGATTATGGCCCAACTGCTTTACAGTGAAACAATGGAGAGATGCCTGAGGTGTTTCCACCCAGGGAGGACAGAAAGATGGACTGTGCAAACTCTTTGGAAAGAAAATCGCTGAAAGAAAGGAATCTGCTCTTCAGAGTCATGTCGATTTTGTCCCTGAATTAACAAAATGGCTGTGTCCTGCATACCTGGTATTGCCTTTCAAAGCATGAGGAATGGATGCATGGAGTGGGTCATGAAGTGCATACGGTTCCAGGAGCTGCTGCTGAGATGTGGTATTTGGAACAGGGCGTAAAGTCCCCGATTGGCTAGTGAAGCCATTGGAAGGTGGACCGTGGTTTGCATTGGAGACCCGAAGATGTTTTTGACATACCAGGACTTTGCAAGGAGTGCTGTTGGCTGAGGATGAAAGTTTCCCCAGGTGCTCAGCCAAGCTGAGGGACAAAATTGGAAAAATCCAGAGACTGTCAGTCACCGGTTGTAATATGGGACTTGAACTGCAAATGTGGATGTTTGCTGATGTTTGTTTTCCTTGGCCCAGTCTTTCCTTGTATGCCTCACTGAAGTTGGAAATGTTTACTTTGTAAATATAACTTGTTTTGATTTTACAGAACTCTAAATTAAGGAGCCTTGCCTTGTGTTGGGAGGAGATTATGCATTTCCAGTTGTAAGTGAGATAGTTATATCAGGTAAGGCGGAATTATGATCTTGTTGCTGTCTTCATTTAGGAATTAAGTATGATGTAAGGATATATGGTTTCATGTCAAGTTGACAAGGGGTTGACTGTGATGGTTAAGTTTTGTTGTCAATTTGACCTTTCAAGTGATCTTGGATGGGTCTCTGAGGATGTTTACAGGAAAGCAGCCTCTCAGTAGGGGGCAGGATGTAAAGAAGCTCAAAGAAGCTAGAAGTAAATATCCTTTCCTGTGTGGGCAGTGCAGGAAGGAAATTCCAGACTCAGAAAGCCATTAAAGTCTGGGATAGAATTGCAAGACCCCATCCTAGGGCTATATAAAGGGGAAGAAATTCTCTCCTTGGCCCTGCCTGTTTGCTGTTGCATGTGTAGTGTCGGTGATGGGTTTCTCTCTCTGCTTGGACCTGTGAAAGGGGAGCAGCCTCTTTTGCATTCTGGAACTTACCCTGTAACAATAGCTACAAATAAATCCTTTCCTCTCCCAAATTGTGCCTGGTTTGAAGATTCATCCAGCAGCATGTGGCTGACTGCAACACCCTGCCATCATGGAGTTTCCCGTCAAATATGTAAGCCAAAATAACCCCTTTCTTCCACAAGCTGCTTCTGGCTAGATGTTTGTGACAGCAAGGAGAAGCTAACTGCAATAGTTCAATTGGTACTGAGGAATGGAGTCATTGCTGGTTGAAACCTGACTATGTGGCTTTGGCCTTGGGGAGCAGATTTGCATGAGAAAAGTGGAGGGATTTGGACCCTCCAACTAAAAGACACCTTGCAGTGCTGTCAGTACAGCTTGATGGATTCAGGATTAGTTAGAAAGACGTAAATGCAATAAGAACTATGAACTGTGAGAATTGGCTTATGAGGGTAAGAAAGAACTTTGTCAAGACTGTGCCAGAAGCAGTTTTTGTGAGATCTTGCTGCGTTCTGCCTGCCTGTGTCCTGAGAACTTGTGCAGGGTTGCATTATAAAGAAATGGACTGGTGTGAGCAGATGGAGAAAGCACAGAATGAAATGAAATCTAGGGCTGAAACTGCTGCCCATTCAATTCAGTTGGTTGAGAGATTACAACCATTGAGATTGGACCAGGTGATCTGCATTGAAACAACAGGAAGAATGTGGTCTCTTTTGAAGTAAGGCACCTGAATGCTGAAGGAGTTTCCTGCTCTTCAAAGTTGGCTTTATTACCCTCTGGATTAACAAGTTAATAGCCCACCATTCAGTACTATGGAGTATAACAAATGCAGGGAAGAGGGTCATTGGATTTGTAACACAGTTTTGTTTTCTGAAAATGGCCACGGGCAGTGGGAAGATGGCTCATTGGATTACCTGTATGGAGGCCCAATGGTGCCATAAGAATGAACCATGGGTTGTAGTGGAGAACCCATGGAGAGCCAGGATTATAGGCTTCCAAGGAGAGCTACCAGCACTGGATGAAGTTTTCCTGGACTGTGAGTAGCCTAGCTGGAAGGGTTGAATTGGAACTCCAAAAACCTGTCACTGATTAGAATCATGGGATTTGGAGTTAAAGCTTGATGTTTGCCCTGTTTAAATCTTGTATTGTTTCAATCTATCTTTGCTATGCCCATGTCATCTTTTGTAGTGTGAATGTTTATTGTACCATGATTTTTTTTATTGCAGCTCAGTTAAAAGAACTTATATTATGATGGTTTTTGAGCATCATTAAGATTGATTAAAAACTGTGTGAACTTTTGGAGTTGGGTTGTGTACATTGCACTTTTCATCATGTATGGTTATCGGTTTGTGGGGTCCAGTGGTGGAATATGGTGTTTTGATTCAGTTTTCTTCCATAAAATTATGTGTTCTGAATGCTTAATCCTCAACTGATTGCAATCTGGGAATTTAAGTCTCCTGAAGGCAGTATATTATTGGAGGTGGGTTTATGGGTATTATAGCTAGCTTTCCCTTGCCAGGGTTTCTCCTCTTGCTGTTGCCCACCTGATGTTGGCCAGGAGGTGATGTCCATCTTTTGATCATGCCATCATTTTCCCTGCCATCATGGAGCTTCCCATGAAGTCTGTAGGCCAAAGTAAACCCTTTTCTCCATAAGCTGCTTTTGGCTGGGTTCTTTCTGCAAGCAATGAGAAGCTGACTATAGAAGGCCATCTTGAGAACTGTGTCTTTTATTCTAATTGAAATGAATCACCATGGAGTTCTGCAGCAGAGAAGTGATATGAAGGAGGACTTGGCTTTTAATGGTTTGCTTGGCTGAGCCATGTGAAGCAATTCAGGAGGTAGGCAGTGCACTGAAGTGTCTAGCACAGTTATCTTTCTCTGAAGCTGATATAGCACCTATAAGCATGAAGCACCACTGATGAATATGGCAATGACCTTTACAGAGTCTGGGAAGGGTGAGATGGTGAAGAACACTGCAGTTGGGAAGTTCAATGTGAGAGTCAGTATTTTGAGGCAGACAGATAACCAAGCTTGCTGTTATTCATGGGAAAGATCTTGCAGAATAGTAAAATTGAGAGTTGTATTTAATTTGACAACTAAAATTAATCTAAATAAAACATCAACAACTCTGTGAGTTCTGGAACCAAATTGAAAGACAAAATGTTTATTAAGAGACAATTTTTCTCCTCAGTTTTCAACATTATTTGAAGCTATGTTGCCCAGGAAAAGTTAGCTGCCCAAGTTCATATAGAATATTGGTTTTGCCGGGAGAAATGGACTAATGAAAACTCAAATTGAAAAAAATTTGAAACTCACAAGACATATTTCACAACTGTCAGTAGAGTCTATATGACCACATGGGCTGGGAACATGTCCAGAGGAGAAGTGGATTTCAACACCACTGCTACACAGACTTTTGTCATTTCCAAGATTGCCTTTTTCATGATCACACCACATTCCGCACCTAAATATTTTTAAATACCACTTTACATTAGTAGAAAAACAATAGACTATGGTATGACTTTCTATGTTAGATAGCAAAAAAGAGATTAAGGTAAAAGACTTAAAAATAAAACCATAGATACATATCATAATGGAGTGTAAAGAGCTAAAGAACAGCTATATGTGAAGTTGAATGAATTTAACAACAAAGTGTTCTGCCCAGGAAGAATAAGAAATTACATCTAGAACTATTACAAAACATTCATAGAACCTTCTCAATATACTATTAAAATGAGACTCCCATCTTATGTAAAGAAACATTTTTTTTCAAATGCAATTATATGAATTTTATGGTCTCTGTCTTCAAAATATATTCAAAATCCTTCCATGGAAAACAGTCTGTGTACCATCATTTCTCACTTGTTCTATTTCAGTAGTCTCTCAACTGTCTATTCTATTTCCTTTGGCCACATACTGTTTTTTTCTGGGCAGAACAGCCAAAATATGTTGAAATCATACCTCTACTGCTCACACTTGTCTCCTTCAAATATTCAATTTCAACACTCATTTCCTCATTGATATCTATACCCTCCATAAATTCCAGGAATACTTCTACCTCAGAGACTTGGTAGGGACATGTGGTGGTTTGAATCAGATGTCTTCAATGAACTCATGTGTTCTGAATGCTTGGCACCCAGTTGATCACAGTTTGGAAGGAGAAGCCTTTTTGGAGGAAGTATGTTACTGGAGACAGGCTTAGGAGTGTTATAACCAGCTCCCCCTTTCCAAAGCTCATCTCACTCTCCTGCTGCCATTTTTCACCTGCTGTGGCAAAAATGATGTCCAGCCTTTCCCACCTACCATCATCAAGCTTCCTCTAAAAAATGTAAGTCAAAATTAATACTTTCTCCCCATCAGTTGATTTGGTCAGGTGTTTTATCCCAGGTAAGAATAGAATATGATATCCGTATTAATCAGGGTTCTCTGGAGGAACAGAACCAACATAATGAATTGTAGTAAACAAAAAGGGGATTTAGAAGTATCATCAGGTCATAATTCCAAAACCTCTACTCTACAAAATTAGAGAACCTGGAAAAAATGGATGAATTTTTGGACATCTACCAACAACCAAAGCTCAGCCCAGAGCAGATAAAGATGCTAAATAAACCTATCACAACCACAGAAATTGAAACTGTAATGAAGAGCCTCCCCAAATGGAAAAGCCCAGGACTGGATGGTTTCTCAGCTGAATTCTACCAAACCTTCATCATAGAACTGACACCACTCCTTCTGAAGCTTGTTAGGGACATAGAAAAAGAGGGAAGGCTCCCAAACTCCTTCTATGATACTAGCATTGCCCTGATTCCCAAACCAAGCAAAGATGCAACAAGAAAAGAAAACTACAGACCCATATCCCTGATGAACTTAGATGCAAAAATCCTGAACAAAGTTCTAAAAACCAATTACAGAGCCACATCAAAATTATTATTCACCCTGACCAAGTTGGCTTCATCCCAGGGATGCAGGAATGGTTCAACATATGCAAGTCGATAAATGTAATTCACAACATTAATAGACTCAACTACAAAAAACAATTGTCATCTCAATAGATGCTAAGAACGCCTTTGACAAAATTCAACACCACTTCATGTTTAAAACCCTGGAAAGAACAGGCATAGATGGCCTATACCTCAACATAATAAAGACAATATACAGATCTCTTAAGCACAAATCATTCTCAATGGCGAATAACTCAAGGAGTCCCCGCTTAACTCAGGAACAAGACAGGGATGTCCACTCTCACCACTGCTCTTTAACATAGTGCTTAAAGTTCTAACCCAAGCAATAAGACAAGAGAATAGCATAAAAGGGATACAAATCAGAAAGGAAGAAATTAAACTATCCCTCTTTGCAGAGGACATGAATATATATATATATATATATCAGACCCAAAGAATAGTATCAGTGAACTCCTGAAGGTGATCAATGCCTTCAGCAGAGTTACAGGATACAAAATAAACTCACAAAAATCAGTAGCCTTTCTATACGCAGAACACAAACATTCAGAAAAAGACATCAAAGAAACTGTCCCATTTTCTGTAAACTCAAAGAAAATCAAATACCTTGGAATATCTCTAACCAAGGTTGTGAAAGACTTTTATAAGGAAAATATTGAAACACTCAAGAAGCAAATAGCAGAGGATACGATAAGATGGAAAGACATTCCATGCTCATGGATAGGGAGAATCAATATAGTAAAAATGGCAATCCTGCCAAAAGCGATCTACAGATTCAACGCCATGCCAATAAAAATCCCAATCTCTTTCTTCACAGACATAGAAAAAATAATCTCAAGATTTACTTGGGCAAAAGACCTTGGATAGCTAACACTATTCTAAGCAAAAAAACTTATGCAATAGGTGTCACCATGCCTGACTTTATAACATACTACAAAGCCATAGTAACCAAAACAACATGGTACTGGCATAAAAACAGACAGACAGATCAATGGAACAGAATTGAAGACCCAGCTTTAAATGCAAGTAACTTCAGTTATTTGGTCTTTAACAAGGGGACCAACAATGTACGCTGGGCCAAAGATAGCAACTTCAACAAATGGTGCTGGACGAATTGGATAAACACGTGTTAAAAAAAAATGAAAATAGACCCACTCCTTTCACCGTGCACAACAATCAACTCCAAATGGATCAGAGACCTCAATATTAATCATGAAACCCTCAACACCCTGGAAGAAAAAATAGGAAGAACCTTACATGAGATAGGAGTAGGGAAAAACTTCCTGAACAAATCCCCAGTAGCCCATGAACTGAAACATTCACTTAACCAATGGGACCAGATCAGCCTTAATACTCATCCACCATGACTCAGGGAACTGAGCGGAAGAGAGGGCTGAAAGATTGTAAGAGGCATGGTAGGAGAGAACACCCAGAGACATCTGCCCCCTCAGTAACATCATACTAAGGTGGGTGGATCTGGGCTGACTCCTAGGCTCTCCATAACCTCCAATCCCTGGACTGATCCAGACTGCCCATGGAGGAGGATATCCAGCTGATTGAGGATAGGGAAGAGGGGCATTAGGGAACTGGGGATAATAACTCATTATTGGTTCATTAAATGTATCTCATTATGGATAATTTTTAAAAATAGGAAATTAAAAAAATAAAATAAAAGCCTTTAGTTAGGAAAAAAAGGGGGTGGGATTTATTGGATTAGCTCATAGCAGACCCACAATAGCATTCTACAAACCTCAGAATCAAGGAACCAATGACCGCTCAGTCTATGTGTCTGGAAGCCTCAGTAGTCCCAATCCAGCACTGACGGCCTAATGGCTTCCTGGGGAGCTACTGTTCTTCAGTCCAGGCTGGAAGGCTGAGGAAGCTTTGCTCCTTTCCAATGCAAAGGAAGAAAGGAATGACAAGCACCAGCAACCAGGCAGGCAGGGAAGCAAGGGAGATAGATTTCTCTTCCCTTTATATAGCCTTATGGCAGGCAACCCTATGCCAGACTTGTTGGAATCTGTGGAATTTCCTTCCTGCACTGCCCTCTCAAGAAGGAATGTTAATTTCCAGTTTCCCTGACCTTCCTAACATCCTGCCCCCTGCTGAGAGGGCTGCCCTCCTGTGATAAACATCAAAGACCCACCAAAGATAATTAATAGGATCAAGTTGACAACAAAACCTGATCATCACACCATCCCAAAATGTGCCACTTCTGAAAGAGAATTTTCTAAGTCATGGCAATAAATGTCAGTGGTGCCAGGGACAGAGTCATGGGTCCATGTTTTCACCAGCAACTGATGTAGAATTCTTTTCAGACACTTCCACTCAGGATTCTTTGCTTTGCCACAGACCAGATTTTCAGGAGTCACAATGAAGATGGGTCAGAGTTTTTAAATAAAATTGCAATATAAATTTTAAGAGCTAAGAAAAGCAGACCTCTGGAAAGATAAGACATGCCAAAGGTGGGTATGTGCTTCTCCCAGGAGAATCCTGCTTAGAGGTGTTGTAGTCAGCCACACACCACTGGGATGAATCTCCAAACCAGGCACAGTTTATGGGAAGAAAGGATTCATTGATGCTACAGATCCAGGGAAGTTCCATAATGGAAAAAGAGTCTGGTCCCCTTTCACAGGTCCAAGCAGAGAGAGAAACCTATCACTAGCACCACACACACAATAGCAAGAAGGTGTGGGGGGTGTATTTCTTCTCCTTTATATAGGCTTAGGGTGGGGTCTTGCAACCCTTTCCCAGACTTAATAGCATCCTAAGTATCTGGAATTTCCTTCCTTACGTTGCCTACACAGGAAGGGATGCTAATTTCTAGCTCTCTTGAACTTCCTTATATCCTGCTCCCTACTGAGAGGCTGCCTTCCTGTAAACAACTTCAGAGACCCACCCAAGATAATTAAAAAGATCAAGGTGACAATAAAACCTAACCATCACAGATGGGTTTCTTTACAATGGTGTAGATAGGAATTTGGTGGCTCTCATGTTACATCTATAAAAAGTTGTTAAGAAATCTCACGTCCTCTTTTACATATTGCTCAAATAATACACTTTATAATGATAATAAAAGGTTTTGAAGGTGTTGTACAAGGTAGTGGATGAGAAATAAGTCATCTAGATAAGTACTGATGTGTTCAGGGATCTGAGAGGAGAGCTAAAACTCAAGGTTTCCCGCCACTCTGGACCTAGTAAGCACCAGTAGCTTCACAGTGATTCACATTGCTTCTTTAAGCAATTTTCTGCATCATTGGTATTTGGAGTTTTCCTGCTGAGGGACTTTGTAAGCAGGAGAAAGAGGCAAACTAGATTCCGGAGAGAGAGCTCCCTCTCCCATGTTTCCCTATTTTTTTAATTTTATTTTTTGTCTTTTATACTGCCTCAGAGACCAAGAAAGTTCTCCACCCACCCCTACTTACCTAACAGCAGGATACAAGTTTATAGCTGTGTCTCGCCTCCCCTCTGCAAGGAAGTACCTAGGTTAATCTCTCAAGATGGATTTTGGATTCTTTTGCTGTTGTCTAAATGTGTGGATTCCCCTGAAATTCCTTTGTTGAAATCTAATCTCAAATATAGTGGTGTCTGGGGGTGGAGATGACTAGATTGTGAAGCTGAAGTCCTCATTGATGGGATTGGTGTGCCTACAGTGGGTAGAAATCACAGTTCTTTCTCTCCACCAGGTAAGAACACATCATTATGAACCAAAAAGTCAGCCTCACCAGAAACCGTGTCTATGAATGCTTCACTGTTGACATTGAATGTTGTATCCTGTAGAACTGTTAGAAACAAATGTCTACTGTTTGTAACAGCCTTACACCTGTTATAACAGCCACACAAACAAGACCCCTGTCAGCGCAGAGACTGCATGAGAGGAATCTGTACACACTTTATGAACTGACTTTTGTCTCCCATTAATTTCCCATATATCTTCCTTCCCAAAACTTGCCTCTAAATATTTAAGGCCCTTTTCTTACTGTACTGGCTCTTATAGCTGATGATATAAGAGGAAATTAAGCCATCAAATTGAATCATTCTATCCTGAGTTTTCTCCCCTGTGGCATCTATATGCTGCATTTGCTTCTGTAAATCTGTTGCCTTACAGAGAACATAGGAGAATATAATGGGGAAAAATTTGTTTTTTCCTCTTGCTGTTTAAACCTGTTTGCTATCCTTAAGATACCTAGATAGCTCATTCCCTATTTCTTTCAGTTTCTGGCACAAAGAAGTCCCTGACCCCACGATTCCACTAACAGTCCCAGCCCCTTGTATTCCTGCATTGCCCTCCTCCCTGGTGCTTTCCACCCAGCCTACTAGTGGCTATCACTAGTATGTTACTAGTTTGTTCATGGGTCTTTTCTGAACAACCTGAGAGTCTCCATTGCTTTGTTTGGTATACTAATGTGAATTGAAGTCCCAGATGAAAAACACCAATGTAAAACAACAACAACAACACCACCTGTGTTCAAGATTCCACAAAATTGATTGACTGATTAGAACTGAGAGTTGGAGCACTGGAGATTCGGAGAAAAATGATCTTTTCCCATCTTTAGTTCTCTTACTAGTCATTCATTCCCAACCTTTGTGGCTGATGTAAAATCCTTTCAAACATCAGATGAAACCATTAAAACACAATAACCATCTGCTAGCTAAGGAAGTCATCAGATAACATCTAAAACTGATGGCAGGGTATTCCCTACGTTGTTGTAACTTGCCTACTTGAAGTTTCCACTAGTGTATTTGAAAAATGCCTTCATTTATAACTTTTTTCTGTGACTATAAAATTTCATGGTACATTTTCACAATATGAGTATGGTCACTCATATTTCATTTAGAATAAATTATCTTTTATAGCCTTTGAGATAAGTGTTTTTGTCAACAATAAAATATCCCAAACATTTATAGTTGTGCCTGTCACTTAGCAAAAAGTATTTTGTAAATGTTTAATTCATGTGTGAATTAAAATTCTACCTTGAAAAATTTTACCTTTACTTGAAAATAAAAGCAAAATCTTTTTTGAAGAATGAGAGATGTAGTAACTGCAATTCCATTTTTCTTAGATGCAGAAATTGGTAGATGGACCACGGGAGATGTAGCTCAATTGGTACAGTGCTCGCCGAGCATGCACAAAGCCCTGGATTTGATTCCCAGCACCCCAGAAAGTAGACATGGTGGTTCACATCTGTAATGCCAGTATTCAGGAGATGGAGGCAGGAGGATCAGGAGTTTAAGTCATCCTTGGTTACATACTGAGTTCAAAGCCTGGACTACATGAGACCCTGCCTCAATAAATAAATAAATAGGGGGCTGGAGAGATGGCTTTGTAGTTAATGTGCTTGCCTCCACAGCCTAACAACCCAGGTTCGATTCCCCAGTACCCAGGTAAGCCAGAAGCACAAAGTGGCATATGCATCTGGAGTTTGTTTACAGTGGCTAGACGCCCTTGTGTGCCCATTATCTCTCCCCCTTTCTATTTCTCTGCTTGCAAATAAGTAAATAAAATATTTTAAAAATAAATAAATAAAGAGAATAAAATAGGGTAATTCATGGAATGGCTCTGAAAAAAGTAGAGTGGTCCTCTCTGCCTCAAATCTTCACCTTCTCTACATATAAGTGTTCAAAGACCATGGAAGGCTCTTACAGGACACAAGGGTTTATAATGATAAATGGTAGGAAATTCCCTTGCTGACTGGGCTTCATTTCCTGAGTGTCATCTCTGCCTCTGCTAGAAAGTTCATCAGGATCTTAACTACTGCAGGCAGTGTCTTCCTTCATTTTTCTTCAATGAATGCATTACTTTTCAGCAATTCAAGTCATGAATATGAGGAGAGAAAAGGATATAGAGAATAACATATGAAAATGATGGATCTTTAAAAAGATTCAAAGGGGAAACAGCATTAAGAGAAGTATCAGAGGAGAAACTAGCAGGAGAGCCAGAAGTAAACAAAAGACTGAGAAGGAGACCGAAGCTAGGCTCTTAATTCATTACCCCCCAAACAGCTCTCATCCAAAATAACCAAAAGAATCAGTTTGCTGTTCTACACATTGTCACATACTTTCACATTTGTAGTATGAATATGATTTCCATCAGCTTTTGAATTCCTTCCATTTCTCTGGGTTTTGGGGTGATCTTCTGTATGGGATACCTTCTGCTGAGTGAGTGCAAAGCTTTGGACTTTAGAATGAAAGTTCTCAAACTGAGCATGATGGTTCATGCCTATAATCCCAACTCTGAGGAGGGAGGACCACAGTGAGCTCAAGGCTAGTCTTGAATTACAGGATGAGCTCCATGTCAGCCTGGACAAGAATCAGACCCTACCTCAAAAAAAAACCTGGGATGTACTGATGTGTCCAGATGGCACATGCATCTGGGGTTCATCTGTAGCGATAAGAGGCCCTAATGCATGTTCTCTCTCTCCCTCTCTCTCTCCTCTTTCCCTCCCTTTCTTTCCCTCTCTTAAATAAATATAGTAAATATTTTTAAAAGCAAGAACAAAACAATGGAAGCCTGTGACATAAGAAAACACAGGTAGTGCAGGCAGCATCAGCAATGCCTTCTGGCAGGAAGATCGCAATGAATTTTCACTTCCTGTAGCAAGCTGACAGAAACCTCAGCATTAAGGACTGGGAAAGGGCAGAAATGAGAAGGGAGAGGGAGCAAAGGACAGTTGTAAATGAACATCTCTTTTTTTTTCTTTTTTTTAATTTTTATT
>PVHP010049056.1:0-12308 GCA_004024765.1 Zapus hudsonius
TGCCAGTGTTTGGCACACCTTCCTGCCGCTGTTTGCAGTGCTGTGGCAGAGGTGATGTCCAGCCCTCTGCTCATGCCATCGTTTTCCCTGCCAGGATGGAGTCTCCCCTCGAGTCCGTAAGCCAAATAAACCCATTCCTCTACAAGCCACTTTTGTTTGGGTTCTTTCTGTGCAGCAACAAGAAAGCTGACTGTAACAGGTAGACAGGGGTATTCTGCTCCTGTAAGCAGCCCCTCACCCTGGTCTATGAGAAACCCCAATAAACTCACTGATTCACCCAAACTGGTCTGTCATCTGAGCCCTGACTGGGGTGAACAGATATGTGATCATGTATTCCCAGGAAAAAAGTTTCACAAGACACGCATAAAACTTTTATGAACTAAATATAATGTTTTTCCTGTTGACCTGTCTGTTGCTGTCAGAGCCTCTTTGAGAACCTTCAATGAGTGAGGAAAAGATGTTTTCCCTCTTCTACACATCAGTTCCAAACAACTTGTTTTAGAAAATAGGAGACAAAGGAAAATAACTCTACGGGTACAAAACAACATCCTCCCTAAAAACAAGGCACAACTACACAGTGGTGCAAAATAGAAAATGACAGACCATGATTCCTCAGGAACTTGGATGCAAAAATCCTCAACAAAGTATTAGCCAATCAAATCCAGTAATACATTTTAAAAATTATACAAAATGGTCAGTGGATTTATCCAGGTATTGTGGCTATTGAAACATTTTGCAAATCAATCCATTCATATGAACAGACTAAAAAAGAGAAAAACATATGATCACAAGAACAATGAGAAAAAAATTGACAAAATTCAAGATTATTTCCTGATTTAAAATTTTAAATCTCAGCAAGCATAGCTTGGGACATATCTCCAGTAGCCCGCTGTTTCCTGAGAGCTTAGCATCCCTAACACTGAGACCACAGTACTAGTAAATGAGGGAGGAATAAAATGCAAGAGGTAACACAGCAGGAACTGAAGGAACAGCTAGAGCTGTAAGGGAAGTGAGCTCACAAGGGTGGATTAAGAGAAACAGTAAAATATGAAAATGTCGGGAGAGAAGAGCTATGGAGAAAATTCTAGAAGGATCTAGCAAGTGTAAACAGCCAATGGGAGATTCTGCTAGATAGTCAAGGATCTGAGAACCAAATTTCCTAGCCCTGGCTCATATCTCCTTTTATTGTAGCCCACTGTCTACCTCAGTGCTTGCCTCTTTAAACTAGGGCTTTCATTTTTACAGGTAATTTGAATGCATCTCACTAGTTGATTATATGAGTAGAAACCCATTCACCATATATACCTGTTTTAAGGTGGTTATCTCATTGACATTTTCTTAGTAAAAACTTTTTGTCTGTTTGTTCTGAGAAAGAGGCTTGCTTCTGCCCAGACTGGTCTTGAACTACTAGGCTCAAGGAATTTTCACCCTCCAGAAAGGCTGGAATTTCTGGCATGTATCACCATGACCAAAACAAGAGCTTTAAACATAAAGAGAAGCAGTTATTTGCCTGATCTGCCAATCAAATAAAAGTATATTGCATAAAACAATTTTTGTTCATTAAAATTTTGGGGAAGTAAATAAAATGCTTTAGATAGTTACTGTATCACATAGTGTATTTAATGAATACTCATTTTTCCTTATAAAAGAAGTTGAGATCAATATTTTCTATTTTCTGCCTTTCTTTGGTCTTAAAAAACAACAAGTTTAAAAACTCAATGACAAACAATGCTTAATAGTTGCCTATAATTGGGAATAATAATATGATGTATGTATTGAAGATACTTTAAACAACTGAAACAAGATATTCAAGGAAAAAATACTGTGAATATTAAAGAACAAAAGAGGTAAAAATTTAATCTTTAAATTTCAAAAGCACACGGGCGTGATGGTGCACGCCTTTAATCCCAGCACTCGGGAGGCAGAGGTAGGAGGATCACCATGAGTTCAAGGCCACCCTGAGACTACATAGTGGATTCCAGGTCAGCCTGGGCTAGAGGGAGACCCTACCTCGAAAAACCAAAAAAAAAGAAAAAAAGAGGTTAAATTTCAAAAGCACAAAATAATTTAAGAAAGAATGAAAGGCCAAAAGAAAGATACTTCTTTCCCCATGCCATCAGAATAAATAGTAACTTGGTATTAAACAGTTCAAGGTTTTAAATTAAAAACAAAACCTATGAAATATCAGTCTCCAAGAAAACGAAAAAAATAAATTGATTTAATGTGAATATATTTTCAGGCAATTTCATACCAACTAATAAAAAATGATAATGACCTCATCAATCCAAAACTTCACAGAAAGGTTCACTTTTCAAAAAGCAAGTCTAGGTAAAGTTCATGAGCCAATACTATTTATGTGGCCAAACTTAGAGATTTAATGGGGGAGGGGGAAGCAGGGATTAAAGGGAAGTACAGTGGCTATTTCTCAGAAAAGGCAAAGTTAGATTTGGTATCAGACCCCAGGCAAAAGACCACCCAAAGACATTTTCACTGGTCAGAACTTAGAAAATCAAAGAGGAAGTCCTCAGCACCAAAGAAAACAACACTCTTTCCAGGAGAATTTATTTGTGAAGCAAACCAAAAATCACACCTCTGAGACCCTTTTCTTACAGAAGAATAGTGCAATGATTTTATTTTGATTGGAAAACATTAAGTAGTAAATCTATGTTTCTTCATGTCCTACTCTAAACGAAACACAAATGATCACTTTTAGTAAGTATAGGATTGGGAGTGTTTTCTGAAAAATTACCACAGAGAATCTCTCAATACTCACAGCAAATATTTAAACGTTTGAACTTATCTTCCTGGGGCATAAGGTCAAGAGAACTTCCCAAGGCATGTGGCTCTGCGAATGTCCAGCACAGAACAGTGTACGAGCATCAGGAATTGCTCCAGAAGAACAAGTGGCATCCTCAAGGACTTGATCAATCAACAGCTCAGTGCAAGCGCTTGCCTGGCAGGGAATGGAAGGAGGAGGAAAAGGAAAAGAAAGGAAGAAAGGAGCAGAGAGGAGGGAGGGAACAGGAGAAGTGGAGAAAGAAATGAGAGTATAGGTATATGTGGTAACAAATGAGAGCTGCTCTCGGGAATTTCTGATGCTGATTAATACGCAACCAAAGTAACAACAACAATAATTTTTTAAAAAACACTTTTAAATGTTTATACAAAGGCATTTGTGCGTTGGTGCCTAATATAAAATTAGATATTTATAAAAAGGTAATAATCAGAAAAGCTTGAAGTTCTAAACAATATTTAAATTCAATTCCAAATATTAAAATGACCTGTTATACTAAAGGAGCCTTTAGGATTTTGAAAATCAGTATTTTAATATTTTAAGATATCATAATAAACATTCTATGATGTTAAATTAAATAGTAAGAAATCATCAAACTGATGTTTGTATCTTCAGGGTTTATCAACTTATTTGTTGAGTTCTTATTATGCCCATAGAAAAGCTCAATGATTAGTTATATGAAGCAATAAATTCAGGAATTTAATCCCAAATATTATAATACTGAATTCTTAGAAACATTAAACTGTCATACTGATGAACAGATATTAACACACAGTAAAGATAAATCAACTTTAAATCTGTAAGTTAACATATTTTGAAATTTTAATTATTTTGTCTACTTTAGTCTAATGTTTCTGGTTTTAGCCAATGCTGAATAGACTATATGTGTGTTCCATATAGAAATTTAAATATCAGTTATGCATCTGGGACTTTACCATCCTTTTCCTTTTCCAATTCATTCATGTTCATTAAAATTCAGTGACACATTTTTGTTCGTTATTAGTGGTTTTCACATGGCTTGGGAAGGTATTTTTCAAATGACATGACTTCACAACCTAGAAGATTCTATCAAATTCTACATTTAAGACAGAAATGTAGATTTCAGTATTAACTATATTCTGTACCCAACCTGGGTATCCCTTATCTCAGATGAGCAATAAGGGAAGGGCACCAGACATTCTCCTAGCATTCAAGCACCTGCAAGTGCATTTGCATATAAAACACACGCACATACACCAACATACTACATATACTATAAACACACACATGAAATAAAAAAACAAATAAGCAAACCACTATGAAAAATATATAAATGGCATTGCACTGCCATGCTTAAAGATCTAATATTGGGAATTTCCATGTTTTCTGTAATATTTCAGCAATAAATTCTTATGCCAATTGTAAAAAATGAAATCAGACAGAATTGTGGCAAAATAAAAGAAGAAAAAAACACAAGGCTGTTGGTATACGAATAACGATCCATTAATTGGGTGATACTACATAGGTAAGAAAAGGCACAAGAAACAGGGTTGGCTCAAGAAAGTGAGCAGTAATCATAACTTCCCACCTGAGCTGCGCAGAGGATTGTGCATACCACACCTCAATGCCCTCAGCCTAGGGAGGGGGGCTGCAGGGGCCAGAAGCAGGCAGGCCTCTGGGCTGTTCTCGGGAACATCTCACTTAGAAAACCAGGACCTGTGAATATGATCATTTTTATTTGTATCATAAGGTGGAGACCACTAACCACTGGAAAGATGTAATTTTTAGGAGAGAAAAAGTCTATCATATTAAATTAAAATCATGACTTTAATGTAAATAGCATGGATCCGAAAAAAAAAATTAAATTAAATCAGGTATCAATACTTAGGTTTCTAAGTTTTTATATGTTTTAAGTTTGTAAAAACATAAAACATTTCCCTTTTAATGGAAATGTTATGAAACGTGAGGCTGAAAATCACTTGGCTTAGTGGGTCTGGAATTAGGGAGAAGTAATTTGAATCTTAAGCCTACCACTGATAAATTCTGTGATCGTGGGTAAGGTAAGCCTTGGTTCTCTCATGTGCAAGACAGTGTTAAGGACTTCTTATCCATGGGAGGGTCTTTGAGGATTTCATAACTACTGTACCTGGCACAAGGTAACAAACATGGACAGCTTAGCAAAGAGGATGTTAACAGTATGTTCCACATCTAGGAAAAGCACATTTTTAGTTGATTTAATCTATCATAGATAAAAAGGCAATGGAAACTGGACTTAGTACTGGGGACAATATTCCCTCATTTTTAAAAGGGAGTAGGGGCCCTCGCTCACACTGCTTTAGAAGAACTCCTACCATTCTAAAAATACTGTCCCGCAGCTGTTTAAAATTTATTTCTTTAGACCATAGCACCACTGTTTGGTTGTCCAATGTCTGAAACCACAAATAGTAAAAGTGTACTCAGTCTCCTGCAAACATAAATAGCAAGTGCACGCTTCAGCACTTTTTAAAGGATATGGAAATTGGCAACAAAAATGCAGTTCATGTTGAAAATTTACGACAGTCCTGCCATATTTCTTCAGAAATACAATCAGGTAAAAATTAGGAAGATCTCTACCAGCTGGGTGGTATTTTTATGTTTTTTTTTTTACTTATATTTTCACTAACTGAAAGACTTTCATTATGCAACTTCTGGCACTTGATAAAATAGAGCAATAGTACCTTTGCTAAAACCACAGTTTCTTTGGTTATGTTTAGCATTACACAAACATCGTTCACCTTAGATATCCTTTGCATCAGAGGGTTTAATTTGAAATTCACTACAGAGAATATCTTTTTTCAGAATATTATTCATTCTGGGTATCATTAAGTAGAAGAATTGTGTTTTTATGACTTTTCAAAAGATTATGTGCATGCATTTCAATTATCATGCATTTGGCTCCATAAAAACATTTTGAAAACTATGGAAGAAAGACAAGAATAGAAAAATAGTTCAGGAGAACAAGAGAAGAGAGATTTACTGCGGTACTATGAATTAATAGAAAGTTATTTAATATGTCAAAAGCCACAACATGAATTCAGTATCTCTTTACTCTTACAGGCTTATTTAAAATACCACATCCTAAACTTCTGAGGAGGAGAAAAGGAAACAACCTTGTTGCATAAAGGTAAAATAATAATATTTAATATTAAACTTAATAGGAGAAAAAAATTGTCACTGGGAATTAATGTTCAATACAGTCTTCTTACTTCAGTGTTAAAATTTCTACTGCTACATATTTGAACTATCTATATATTCATTTTTTAAAATTGCCAAAGGTAATACTGAATGAACATGTGATTAAATAAATACATAGAATACTTGGTTATTTCAGTTTTTTTTTTTTTCGTGTGTGTGCTATGTGGTGGTGGTGGTGATGTGTATGCATGTGAGGTGTGTTTGGTGTGCACACAGCCGAGGCACCCTGTGTACTCACCTGTGGCAGAGGGCACTTGCCTGAGGTGACCAGAGGGAACACCAGCTGCCCTCTCTCCACAGAGCTCTTCTGCCCATTCTTTCTTGAGCCACAGTCTGTTAATGATCCTGAAGCCTACTGTTTGGTTTTCTTTCGCAATCCCCAGGGATTTCCCAGTCCCTGTTCTCCAGAGGACTAGGGTTACAGACAAGTATGCCTATGCCCAGATGTTTAAGTGGGTCCTGAGGAGTGAACTCAAGTGGTCTCTTGGGCCTGCTTGGGCCCTCATAATTGCAAAGGAAGTGCTTTTAGCTGCTGAACCATCTGTGCACATGTGCCTGGATTCCCACTTCCCAAGGAAGCTTGGGCTGAAGTAACTCAGGGGCTAGCCTGGACAACATAGTGAGACTCATTATCAAGAAAACTAAGTAAAGCTGGTGAACTATGACTTAAACAATTAAATGATTTAAAGAAAGGAACCCTAACAGGAAAGTGTTAAGATGCTTCTGATTTCATTAGGGCTCCTCTGTACAGTTTATCACCCATGTGTAGCCAATAATCATTTTCAGATTGCTAAATGTATGTTTGCATTGAATGAGTACCCATGTGCCTCTTGTAATACAATTCATTAAACTACTAAGAGTAAAATAAATCATATTGAAAATATGCAGTGTAACAAAACATGGGTCAAATGAATGAGAGAAACCGCATGTCACGTGCTTGAGTGCTTGTGCAAAATGACTTTTTTTTTAGTTCACTGAATGCAAGAAGAGTATGAAACGCTTTGCATACAGTATCTAAGCAGTCCCTCTTTCCCAGCCTTCTACTAGGTACTTGATCTTGTCAGAAAACATTTTCTTTGAATTTACAAACTGGAAAATTAACCTAACTGGCAAGTTAAACTAAAAAGCCACGAAATGTATCATGCCTTAAGAAACATACGGTGTGTTATTCTCATCTCTAGCTCGAATCTCCTCACACAGAGCCTCGGGAGGCCTCTCACAGCCCACCTCTACTTACTGGGAGTGCTGCTGAGGTGCCCCAGCCCCCATCATGCTGCAGCTCTGACTTTCTAGAGAGCATCTAAAAATCCTTCAGAGTTCTCTGGTTATCTCTTGGTCCACTCAACAAGATATTATCTGAAAGGTTAGCTGCTTTAAATTGCCCATTATTACTTTAAAATGATGCTTAATCATATTTTCCTAAAATAAGAGCTGGTCTAATCAATATGAAAGCCAGGAACAAAATAATATTTTCGAAAGCTCTTTTCAGATGGGAATACATATTCTCGTGATGCCGTTTTCTGATTTGAAACAAGATCACTTTCACAAAAACTGAGTGTCATTGGTATTCAGAACAGCAGAAAAAAGAATGACCGTCTAAATGTCTACTTCATTTGCTATAATCATAAGTTCTGAGATGGAAAGAAATACAGAATTAAACACTAGCAGCTAATGGAACATACAAACCTTGCAATTTAAAACGAAAAAGTCTCCTCCTAATACCATATAATAGCTTTTGGTTAAAATAATTTTTCCCTTAAATTAACCATGAGAGAATGGAGAGAAACAAAAAGTTATTGCCAACACATTACAATGGTTTGCTGAATATTTAACTCAAGAAAACAAATTGGGTTTCAGAACTTGGCCATAGCCACAGAACAGTGAGTCGGTTCCTTGTCCATAACACACTTAACTTTCATTTCTCAGCTGATGAAATACATTAATACCAACTTCATTCTGATGTTAATTGTAACAGTAACATATGAAGACTCTGACTATGTAAGGTGCACTAGCTTTGCAGGTCTCTGCACACAGTCCGAGTACTCTGAGTGAAGTCACACTAACTGAAATGAGGATATTGGCAACAGGACATCTTAATTCTTACTGTGCAATCCGCATCTGTTCACGTTGAGCAGGCACATCAAACTCTAACCATAGCTATCACTGAGTTCTGGATAACATGCAACTACATCATGTATTTAAGGTTACAGGCAGATGTAAGAGAACAGCAAACAAGCGGATCACAACAGTGTAGCTTCCTTTGCAAACATTGTGCTACCATATAGCATTTAAAAATCCTAAGAAGTAATTTCATCTTGTACAGTAATTTAAGCACAGGGGATGTTGTCATATTTGAAGGCAGTCTCTTTAAAAATAGAAATGCAAACAATTTTATATTTAACATTTACTAAACCAAAGATAATAAACTGTACTTGTTTTTAAAAATAATTTAAAGGTTTTCTTATTATTTTAGATTAAATTTTGAGACAGAGTTAATACATCTAACATAAAGTTTAGTTTTCCTTGCTCCCAACCTCCAAAAAAACATCGGCTTCATTTTTCACACTATTTAAATTTTAAATTCTGCACAAATTATAAGACCAGAGCCTGACTTTGGGCATCTGAGGAAACACCTAGCAAAGTGTGAATTTTGATGGTACAGTAGCACTTTAGATAATTTTATGAAAGAAATTACTTTTCTATATATATTTCTTAAACACATCAAGAATGTTTCTTGAGCCTTTTATAGTGAAAAAAAAGTCAGCTGTTTTGAAGTAAAAAATACACAAAAACTACCAGGTAACCAAAAAGAATATTTTCCCTACATTATAGTCAGGCAACAAACCCTCCCAAATCCTGAAGACTGACATGTGTAGGTAATTCAATGGTGAGATGAGAATTCCTCAGTAGTTTCACAGTAGCATAATTTTTCACATTACTTGAAACCACTGATAAACCTGTAACACATTTTCTGTTTTCACTGTGGGCATTTTTTTCTATCTTTAACCCTAAAAGTAATATCTTTTATCTGTCAGCAGTGCAAAAAGCATTTATAATCCAGAAATGTTTTCCTTTTTTGCAATGCATGACTTTGAACTAGGACTTTTTCAAACATCAGTAAAACATTGTGTTTCTTTAAAACCAGAGCTTTATTTATGTGGGTCTGTGACTTAAAACAATTTTTCTGTTCCAAGGAAAGTCAGTCAGTTTGAATCTGAAATATGAACTAGCTTCCATCTATCAATCCAGATATGTACAAAAGAGGTACTCAAAGGTTATGACATGCAGCGACCAAATCCGACACTGTAAGATTCGTGGCTACAATCAATAGACAAGAGAAAACTGAAAATTAAGTGAGGGGGAATAAACATTTGCAACATTAAATCTTAATCAGTAAACAATATATCATAAATGCAAACACTTATGTAACATTTATTCAATTCAGTAAATAATTAACCTAATTTAATCTGTAAACATGGTAACAGATTTATGTGATACTATGGGCCTCATAAAATAAACATAGAAATATCTAATTGTACTATTAAATAAAGGGTGTCCATGGAATGGCACATATTTTATTATCTATTCATTATCTTGTAATTTCTAAAGCAATATCAACATTAAATGAAAATTAATTTTCCAATGCTAAGTGAAATTAAGAATTAGTGCACTAATTAACAACTAAAGGACCTAGTGAAATACAGTGAAAGTATAACCCGCTTTTACACATTCAAAGAACTATGTAACAAGAACTTAAAAATCACATATTTTAAAGCACAGATGGTATGGTGATTGCTCATTTGCGTGTTAGTGGACCGTCCAGGCGTTGTACTGGGCATAATCACTTTCTATTCGTGAACCTTCCAATGGTTACAGTGCCGTGAGCTTGAGGCTTAGGAGGCTTAGGTGACCAAACAGAAGGCACACAGGTATTAAGGAGCAGACAGCTGACTTTCAAACTCCAGGCTCATAAGGGCCCATTTGTATCAGCAACACGGAAAAATATGAGTGTTTAAATTAAATGGAACATTCACTCGTATCATTCCTAGATCAAATCTGTAAAATTTTCTGAAGAGCATACTAACACAAGCCTTCTAGAAAATTATTATAGATGTAAAAATAAGAGTTATTCAGCATCTTGCTATTGCCTACATTGAAAGGACACAAAATAAAATATTTACCTAGGATCAATTTAAAATAAACAATCATGTATGTATATTTGTATGTGTATGTGTATATATATATATATATATATATATATATGCAAGGACATGTGTGTTACTGTCTTATGAGAATATGAATACTTCAACAGAATCAAGCTTATTAAAAGCAAAGATGAAATATTAATAAAAAACTTGTAATAAAATAATTAAATAGATATATTAAACCTTAGTTTACTGAAATTTTAATATTTAAAATATTAAGTGAAGCAGGACATGATGGTACACACCTTTAACCCCAGCACTTGAAAGGTAGAGGTAGGAGGATTACCATGAGTTCAAGGCCACCCTGGGACTATAAAGTGAGTGCCAGGTCAGCCTGGGCTACCTCAAAGAAACAAACTAACTAACTAAAGATTACACTTTTAAAGCAAACTAATCTTTAATTTTCAACTCTCTTACATTGCATTTTTTAAATTGAGAGTTTACTATAAGAACTGGTAAAGCGAGTAATTTCATTCAGCAACTTAAACACAAGCAATTCATTTCTCATTACTCAGGTAGTTGTTCTCTCAGAATAGTGATTTATTTTGTATTTGGTTAAATACAGGAAGTCACACCACCAGTGGAATACAATTATCTACAATGAGAGGGAGTTATTCCATATTCCTACTTAAAAATATAGTAATATATCAGCACATTCTGAAACATCTTTATAAATGTTAACATACTGACTAGCTTAAAGTGAAAAAATATAATCAGGATAATTTCATAGTGTGCATAATCATTCTTCACAGAACTGGTATTGCCCAGTGTGGAATGGATTACAGTAAATGTATTTCACATGCTATTTCTTATTCAAAAGGAAATTTAGAATGGGACAGACAGAGAGAACATCTATCAAATCTTCATTCAAATCCAACGTTCATGGACGCCAGTGGAATTGAAAGACACTTCCAAACAGATACTATAGACCTCATGCTCCTTTAACATAATCTGTCATTCATATCTATTCCAACAAAAACTTTCATGTTCTTAAAACTTTACCAAATGACTTGTGCTTAGCTTGTAATATATTATAGTTTTGTTTTGCTTTAATTTGCAATTATTTAAACCCATAAAATAACATCCAAGTTTCCAAACTATGTTAGCATGTTATAAAGCGGAATAGAATGCATTCATAATCAACATTTTAAATCTGTGATTTCTGACACTATCAAATTTCATTAGTTTTCAAACATCATTAGTTAGCATCTACAACTTTCTAAATGATATGAATCTTATATTTTGCCATTTTAAGATTGAGGTGAAATCATTTCAATTTTACTCTGATTATATCTTCCAATACAAAAAACTGTGTTCAATAGTAGATGTTGGGCTGGAGAGATGGCTCAGCGGTTAAGGCACTTGCCTCCAGTGTCTAAGGCCCCAGGTTCAATTCCCAAGGTCCCACAAAAGCCAGACCCACAAGGAGGTGGCCCTGCTGCGCTCTCTCTCCCTCTCTCTCTCTCTCTCTCTCTCTCTCTCTCTCTCTCTGTCTCTCTCTCTCTGTATGTCTCTGCTTGAAATGAATAAATTATTTTTAAAAAATAGGGGGGCGGAGCAAGATGGCAGAAGAGTAACAGCGTTGCCAAGACTCTCTTCAGAAAGGGCACCTAGTCCCATTATGGAACATGAAATTGACAAGGAAGTGGAAGGAGCTCATATACAATTGCAGAGAGAGAACAATATGACTCCTGACCACAACAGCAATGCAAATATGATGCAGTTAAGGGCTGATATGGAAGTTATGAGAAAAGACATGAATGAGATGAAGCATTCTTACTCAAGCATAGACTCCAGACTGAGTTTGATGGAGAGAAATATGAACGAATTCAGAAATACATTAAGTGAATTAAAGATAAATCAACTAAGAGAAGAGCTCACAATCAATTAATTAAATTTGATGAGGACTTAAGAAAACTTAAAAATGATTATCAGGAATCCCAAGCAAAAACAAAAATAGATTGGAAATTGGATCTCACCAAAGAATTGGAGACTATAAACAAAATCATAGCAGAAACCAATAATAAAAATGAAATATTAAAAACTTCCCTTGAAGCATTCAGTCCCAGGGTTGATAATCTGGAGGACAGACTTTC
>PVHP010049057.1:0-12395 GCA_004024765.1 Zapus hudsonius
AAAAAAACAGTGGGAAGAAGCAGCCAAACACTTAACCTTTCCTATTAAGGGACTGCTTGACTTCTATATGTATTAAGGCTAAGGCTACAGGAAGAATCCTTGTTTCATTCCCCTCTGTATGGAGTGACCAGGGTCCCTAAGCACTTGGGCAAATCCTGTAGTATTCTCTGACTATTAAATAAAGGTCACAGAAAAATTTCCAATTAGCAAATTTTTAATCACAAGTAGCAGAAAAATAATATAGCAATTCTAACAAACATCTGTCGCTCTTGTCTAGCAAGAAGTCCAGGAGGAAGACCACTGATGATATTTGTTTAATCACTCAGCAATATCAGGGTGGATGCATCTAAAATTTTCTCAGGATTTCCTCTTCAGTCTCAATTTTAGCTCAAATCAGAAATACATGTGGAAAGTAAGAATAGACCTTGAAGAGTCCTCAGCAGACTCAGTTATATCTCATTATACATTATTCTAGCTGCAAGGGAGCCTGGCAACATGCTTATATTTCCTAGCTGGGTATAAAAATCCAAATTGGGTTAGCAAGGAAGAAAGGAGAAAATTAATATTTTGTAGAAAACTAGCCATGTATGTTTCAAGAAATATTCTCCTCCCATCTTCCTTAAGTCTAAATGATGATAAATATAAAGAGGACAATAAAATAATCAAAAAAGGACATTATTCCCATGCAAAATTCTTTAGGCATGATCCATCAAAAACAGCTACTACTGATAACAGGAATTTGGTAAACCAGTGGCAGTGGGAAGTTTAAGAAAGGGATTCATTGAGAAACATGAAAAATCATAGATCTATAATGAAACACTCATCCAATAACATGTCAGGATCTTTGGAAGTGGATGGAAACAAACAAGTTTGATTTGTCAAAGCTGGTTGAACTATAAATGGTATTCTTTGGTTTACTAAATAATTCAGAGAATTTGGGAAGTGGAAGAGAAAATATCTAGTTTCCTTTACATCATATGCAGGCTCTGTTTGGAATTCACAGTAGTGACAAGCTACATGTAAAGTAGCTCAGCTTTTAAATTACTCTATTTTTTATAAAGTTTTTCACAAGTTGAATTTGCCTTCAACTCTCAGTGTCATCTATCCATTATATCTAATGCTGTTATTAAGAGAAGACAGGATTAACTTGTCTCTTTGTACATGATGGTGCCTTAAATACTTATAAACAAGGTAAGACATCTGTTCTCCAGCAAACCAATCTGGCTTTGAACTCATCTTTGGTTAGGACAGTCTCCATACCTCCTATCTACCATTCCTTCAACCTAGTAACCTTCTCTTGGCAGTCTACCCTCTTAAATATCTTTATTCTATTGCTCCTGCAATGAAATAATTCTCTGGATCTGCTCTGGTGATCCTAGAGCTAATGCAACCACTCTTGGTGCCAAAAGAAATTTATTACTAGAAAATTTCCCTTTTTAAAAATTTCAGTCTATAGTTTTGGCCTTATAAATTATTTGAGATCCTCTTTGATCAAATATAAGTTTTTCCTACAACATATTTGCCAGACAAATATTCTATAATTTCATCCAAATCATAAAAAGGCAGTGTTAATATCCTAAGAGAGCAGTTTCTTCTGGTTTGTAAGCCATCATTAAATATTTGGATGAATCTGCTACCAACTATCAACCACCCAAATACTTTAAAAAAATACCTCTTGAGATCACTTTATCTCATGTCAACTTCCCAGTACTTTCCATATCTCAACCAAGTAACTTGGAGCCATCATATGCCATTTAATGACCATGTTCTCCATAACATTTCAAGGGTACACCATGAATGCCTGGCACTCCTTTAAAAAAAATCAGTGGAAAAATAAGGGTAGGGCATTAACATTACAGTTACTAAATAGCAAACTTTAGGAGACACATATAGAGTATTTGCTTTATTTCTCCTAACCACCTGTTGAGGTCTACCTCCAACATTTACACTTTTAGATATTGAAAACTAAAGTTCATTGTAGTTAATGAACTTTAAGATCTACAGTGTTTAGATCTGCTTTTTTTCCCGAAATAAAAAAACAATAGAATTTCGCATACCATTTCTCAGCCTCTAACAATCAGCATGTCCAGTAATTCAACTCTGACACTAACTACTGAAAGGGCACACAGACTCCATATGATCATGGTTTCTATTTCTCATATTCCAACTGCTCAGATGGGGTCCTCAAGCTACACACACTGTTAAGCTTCTCCAAATTCAGGAGTTCTCATGTTTCCTAGAATAACTCACAGAGCTCAAGAAAACACTATGGAGAGAAAGCTGTATGGAAAAGACCTTAGAACAAGATACAGAGGTAGGGGGATGGCCCAGCGTGTCTGCATCTACTCCAGCAAATGCCTTCCACATTTCCTTCCTAGCACATACGTGCATCTTCCAATCAGAAGCTCCCCTGACATCATTTAGGAGGTGCTAAAGTTTCACTAAGTGGAAATGACTGAGTAAATCACTGGCCATCATTTGTATATCGTTCTGCTATTGCTGATCTGTTTCCCTTGAAGCTCATGTCTTGGGAACTTCATGTCCAATGCAACAGTGTTGACAGCCTCTTAAAAAGTGATAGATCATCTTTATGATTGAAATGATACCATTATCATAGCAGTTGGTTTATGATGAAAGTAAACTCATGGTCCCTTTTGATCTCCTTTTGGTATGAGCTTGTGCCCTCCCATACACTACCTTTGGATGGCATAGCTTGAGGCCCTCATCAGGCACTGACCCCTTCACCTTGGCATTCCCAGCCTCCAAAACCATGAGCAAAATAAATTCTGTTCATCATAGATTACACAGTCTGTGTATTCTGTTACAGCAGCACAAATTGGACCAAGACATCTTCTCTTACAACTGCTTCTGATGAATAAATAAATATTATAAAGGCTTGGAGGAAAGGCTATATTAGCACAGCTATTTTGAGATGAGCACCAAGTAGAAGTATCTTGTGTCAAAGTCACATCAATCTGAAAACTGGTAATCAAGAAAATGAGGCTTGAGAAATTTGCGGGTTTTTTTTATTCTGAATAATCAGACTTTCGTTGTCATATTTACCCTTCATAGGCTAAAGCATGTCAGATAGGTAAGGCCATCACTCTCTGTCAAGTGTTTGTGACTAAGTATAGGCTTAAAACCCAAGTCAAATTTCACAGCAAACTTGCATCTATCATCCACCTGTCAACCCTCCACAGATACTCATTATAAGGGTTGAAGTATTATAAACACACTCAAAGAGAAGAAACAGATTTATCATATATCAGATATCAAAAAGCCTGAAACACTTATTGAATAATGTTGTAGAAAAATAGATGATTAGGGTCTGAATTATTTTCATACCTAACAGTATAGCATGCTCTATCAGATTAAAAAATGTGCAGAAAATATTCCTGAGACAAAAATGAAGCCTTTTTATAAACAGGCTTATAGTGTCTTATTCCATTTTTAAAGGTTTGATAGAAATGACTGAACCCCTGACTGAGAATGCAGCTCAGTAGCAAAGTGCTTGACCTGAAGGTACCAGGCTCTAGGGTTGACCTCTAGCCCAGGAAGTAAAAAAACAAATCTGACCACAGAATGCAGTTTAGTAACAAATATGGTTGTAAGTTTCCAATTTCAAGTTGTTAGCAATAAAAAAACTATCCTATATATTTTGTTCCTTTGATAGCAATACGTAGTAATGGAGACATTTTTTCAAATGTCTCATTCTTATTACCATCATCACAAGATACCATATCCCATCTTATGAAGAACAAATGTCAGACCAAAGGTTGAGAGGCAAAGCACATGATAGGTGTGTTCTTCTCATGGTATCTTGTTCCACTATACCATCAGCTCTGGAATCCCTAAGCCCTCCACCAGTGTGAACACATTTCCCTAGAAAGAACAGCCATTAGATGAGAATGTAAGGATAAGAAAGAGAAGGAGAAAGGAAATCAAGGAAAGAGAAGCAAGCCAGGACGAAGCAGAGAAAGCTAGGAAAATAAGCAAAGCAAGTAAATTAGAGCATCCAGAGAAACAGTAGCTACATTTCTGCGTATTGCCAATTATGGACCAAAATCATGTTTCCACTATGTCTCCTCTCAAAACAAGCTTCCAAATAGCGTGGTCATTCAGCCAACATGTCTACTGAACTCTTCTCCTTATTCAGAACGTGATAATTGGTGCTAGGGGGAAAATATATAACACTGAACAACAAGGTGCCACTCGTACCGCATTCTCAATCTTGCTGGGTCAAGAGTATAAATGACGGAGGAGTAAGAGACTTCCACAAAAGTGCCCTAAAGAAGGATGTCTTCAGTCTATCCATGAAGCTAGACAGTAGAGGGGTTTGAAGGCAAGCAGTCTCCTCCATGAGCCAGAGTCTTCTTCTCTAATTAATCTAGACAGACAAAGAAAACAGAAAGAGAAGATTGATGGCCATCAATGAAGCTAACACCAAAGATTCTTTGTTTTGGATTGTCATTGTCAACTACACTTGACCATCTGAGAAATAAATAGGGCCTTCTTGGGCTTCTAAGTAATCTTGGTCCTAAATACTTCATGCTAACAGGATATACACTTCACATCCCGATATCTTTGAAGAAGATTAAAAACATCCTGAGCCCACTCCTCTGCACAGAGCTATATGCCAAGATCCTGTGCCAAACCCTGCAACACATTCTACATCTGTTTTAATCACACACTAGCAGCCACCTGGGCAAAAATGATAATGAGAATAAAGTCACACTCCATCACTGTGAATGATTTCCTGAGGCTGCCATGGGTATGTCTAAAACCAAAGTGATAGACAGGATGAAGATACTCAAGTGATAAATGACTGAACCAAAACCTTCGCGTGTGTTCAACTTCAGACTCAGCCAGGGTGGCATGTGCTGATGTTTGAATCCCAGCCCACAACAGTTGTGTAATTCCAAAGGAAGGCATTTTCTGTTTAGGTCCCTTTATAAGTGACATTATATGGGTCATTTACAGACAGTGCTTTTAGTGACATCCTTGTACTCCTCTTGGAGAGGTCCAGTAGTGCCCTGGAACCTCTGGATTCACTCCCACAGGTCCAGCATTCAAAGCTGTTTAATAGCTGAGTGCTATATACCAATATTCCCTTAGAAAAGGTATCTGATTATAAATACCACAATTTAAACTTTGTGTTCATTTATTTCCATAAAAGACTATGAGAAACACTCTGATCTTTACTGTGCAGGCACCTGAAGTTCTGTCCTGTTCCACAAAAGTTGAAGAGTTTAGTTTCCAAAAACTGAATGCTTTAATGTTGCGAGCTTAGAGGTCCTTGGATATCCAACTGATCAGGGATGGGGAGGGGGGGAATTGGGGAATTCGGGATAACAACGCATTGTTTGCCCACTAAATAATGTAACTCATTATGGACAATAAATATATATTTTAAAAAAACTGAATGCTAAATTCCTATTCATCTTATTTACATTTAGATTATCTGGAGATTTTACAATGTCAATGCCTTGGCTGGCTGGCTCTCTCAGTACCTTTTCACCTGACACATGTTTATTTCGCAGCCTCTATATGATAGGTGAGCGGGGCAGAGTTCTTACCCTCCTCCCCTTACTCACAGAAAAAGAGCCTCTGAGACAAGTAGACAACTACGCTGCAGACTAAAGAAGCTGCAGTTCAAGGTGAAGCAGAGTCTCTAGTGAGATGGTACAAGGAGGACCCAGCAGGCCACAGTACAGGGGTAAGAGAAGTCTTTCTCAAGGTTAAACCCAGACCTGAGGCAGGTTAGGAGCTCAGGCATCTTTTTGGATAATGAGTATTTAAATCAAAGTGGTCACTTTTTTCTTCTCCTAAAAGTGATAACTGAGAAAATATTTCTTATATTTTTAACTGATTAAAACAAGATCTGCACTTTGACTTTAGTGGAATTTGAAGTTAATGTTGGATGATGTGATGACATGATCCAACTCTCCTCCTGTATAAAGTTCAAGACGGCCTACATCCCAGCCCATCCAAGATTCAGTATAAAATAACGTACACACAGCATTTCTGCAGTGCCTGGCACAGAGGGAGTGCTCAGGAAACAGTTGGAGTTTGTAATTATGAATGTCAGCTCAGACTCTCTTTTTCCATCTTCATCCCAGGTGTGTGATGGTTAGACTTCATTGTCAGCTTTCCAGGACTTGGGATGAGCTGGGAGACATGCCTCTAAGCAGATCTGTGAGGAGGAAAGACCACCCTAAGTGTGAGTCTGTCATGAGCTTGGATCCCAGATTAAATAAAAGGGAAAAAGTCAAAAATAAGATGAGCACCAGCCTCCAGCTCTGTTTCCTGGTGTTACAATATGACCACGCAGGCACTGAATGTTCCCACTGCCATATCTTCCCTGCCATGATGATTGCATTCCTTCCAAGTATGAGCCAAAATAGCCCTCTTTTCCCTTAAGTTATGTATCGTTAGGTATTTGGCTGCAGCAACAAGAAAACTACCTAATACGGTCAGTACTGAGCTATAGGTCAGTCTCGGTGCTGTCCCATATTCTTCAAGCTTTTCTAAAAGGAATCAGCTAGTATCTGAAACCATACTTCTACTTTACTTAATGAAGGAAAAAAGCATTCAACGATTTATTTTTTGTTTTATTTTGTTTAGTTTTGACAGATTTTACAGCCCAAGCTGATATGAAATGCATTATCCTCCTGCCTCTGCCTCCCAAGTGCTAGGGGGATTACAAGTGTGTACCCCCATAACTGGATCTTCAATAACTTTTACTATTAGAAATTTTTAAGTTTATTAAAAATTTATATAATCCCCTCCCACTGTCCTCCTTTGGCCCCCCTTCCCCCAAGTCTTTCCACTGAACCCACTCTCCTTCGTTCTGCTGTTCCTTCTGCTATTTTAATGTCTTTGTGTTGCTGCCCTCTTCCATCATACACAACTGTTGATGGATCCAACATTATGCAGGTCTTGTGCACATAATGCATAGGTGTCTAGAAAGAAGCAGCACTGCAAAGCACTGTGCCTTTTGCATTCCATCCTTTGGCTCTTATGTTTTTTCCACCACATCTTCCACTGTAATCGCTGAGTGATTGCAGGGTGTTATAGAGATGCCTCCCAGCAATCGCTGCCATGTGAAAAGAAAAGCTTTCTAACCAAAAGTGATAGTAGCATTAATATCTTGTCATAAACATAAGAATTTGGAGGGAAAGTTGATGGGCATAATATACCCATATAGCCAAGCAACCATAGTGGCTTTCTCTTTAGGGATTTGGACTAGATTTTCAGCAACAAGCATTAGTTCCCTCCTATGGAGTGGGCCTCAAATCCAATCTGAGAGCAGTGGCTTACCCCCATAAAAAATATGCCACTATTGTACTAGTAGGCATATCTTGCCTTGCTGGATGGTTATGTAGTTGGCAGAGTGCACTGCTGGTTAAGATTGCTGATGTGTTTGTATTTTTCAGAAGGCAGTGAGAGAACCAGGGACAACTCAATTCCACCAACAAGATTTTGGATGAAGGCTGACATCCTGGCAGGAGACAAACCACCCCTGGCCTTCACACAGGGCCCAAATGAAACCTATGAGAAAGTGACGAGACAAACAGGAGAACAATCACCACAGCAAGTCTGATAACCTATGAAAGATCAATGGAGACAGACACCAACGATACCCAACACAACCCAGGGGAAAGGTCCAGAGATACTTAAGATCTCAATAACAAAGCAGACTCAAAACTCACCCACTATGACTCAAGACACTAAGTGGAAGAGGGGGTGGAAAGATTGTAAGAACCATGGTGTGGGAGAATATCTAGAGACATCGCCTGCCTCAGCAACAATACACAAAGGGGGAAGAAAAAAAAGAAAGAAAAACTGGCTACCTCTGGTGCAGTTCATAACCCGATAACCTATGGACAGATCCAGTATGCGCACCAAGGAAGGACCCCAGTGGGTAAGGGTGGAGAGAAGGAAGGGACATCTTCACAAGATTTACTCATACAATATATATATATATATATATATATATATATATATATATATATATATATATATATATATACTTATTCATAATAAAGATATTTTTAAAAAACATGAAACAAACAAACAAAAGATTACTGATGGTTTTTCCCCAGCAGGCTTCATTGCATTGTCAGGACTATGACTGATAGTCAACAAGGAGGAGGCTTCCAACTCAGTTTTAGCTTGATTTCTCAGTGTTCTTCAGCCCAAGCATGTGGTGTCTTTAGCAATAGGGTCTTGCCATCTAGTTCCAATGAGCAACCAAGAGCCTTCATAATAGCCTGTATTGCTTGGGGTGGGGGAACTCGGGTGACTCCCTGACCCATAGTAATCTTTGAATATGGGGCTCTTATTCATATTATTCTTAAGAGTCATGAGGGCTTCTCATCTAATACTCTGGCTCTATTCCTCTTGAAACTCAGGGAAAAAAGTATTGTTTCCTCAACTAGACTAGATTAGACACAAATACAGCAAGGCAATTACCTACACAAACTGCCACTAACTAAGAGGATGAGGGATCAGATACTTCCCCTGTTTTGCCCAGGTCACACCAATGAGTTAGGCACTGAAGAAGACTGTGTGTGATCTAATATAGATTGTTTAACCAGATGCAATGAAGCTAAGTGGTCTGGGTTTGTGGTGAGGCAGGAAGGATCCCAAAGTAACCTGAAGAGGAACTAAGCACATGTCTATTAAAACAGAAGCAGAGTTTTAGTTTGGCTGTGATTTATACCAAATTCCCTCAAATAGATATACAAAGTCAGCACAGAGAATGACACTGAAAGGATGGCAATTGATATTTCTTTTTTTAAAAAAAACTTTTTAGTGATAGCATCTATAATTGTAGACCATAAACCATTATGATTCCCTCCTCACCCTCCCTCATATCGTTTCTCCCTCTCAATTAGTCTCTGTTTTGTTTCGGTGTCATCATCTTTTCCTCCCATTATGTGTAGGTATTATCAGGCACTGTGAAGTCATGAATATCAAGGCCATTTTGTGTCTGGAAGTTTGCATTGTAAGCAGTCCTACCCTTCCTTTGGCTCTTACAGTCTTCCCTCCACCTCTTCCATAATAGACCCTGAGCATCAGGAAGTGTGATAGAGACGCCCCAGTGCTGAACGCTCCACTGTCACTTCTTTCAGCACTATAGGGTCTTTTTAGTTATCACAGTGGTCACCACCATTTGAAAAAGAGGAGCTTCTCTAGCCAAAAGTATGAGTAGCATTATTATATGGGTATGTTCATTTTTTTTAAAAAAAGTGCTTATAAGGCAGTTCGGTTGGCATAATATATGGATTTAGCAGGACAACAGCAGGTGTTACTCCGCTCGGGCTCATGACCTCCCATCATAAGCTTTTGACTAGGTCTTCAGTACCGGGCATGTATTCAGGCAAAGGATAGTTCTAATTTGGGAATGGTCAACGATGGTACTGTGGGGAAGATGAGCGTAAGAGCCACAAACATGTATGTTCTAAACGGAGGTGAACTTCATCCCTCTTGTACTATAGCTGTGCTGCTAAAAGAAGGGAAGAGTTAGTCCTCCCTTGTGTCCACATGTGCAGCGGCAGCACAAATGGGCAGAAAGAACCCTGATCCAGCCTCCAGTACTATTCTTGTCTCCACACTCTCTCACTGTGGGCTCCCTGCCAGTGCCGGCTTTTGTACACTAGGAGCTGCTGACTACTTGAATTTCCTTGTTCATCCAGAAGCTATCTTTAGAGCGACAGTCTTTGGAGATTGGGGGGGTGGCCTCTGAAGACAGGTCAAGGGTTGTAGTACTGCTCTGATCAACATTCACCTGTAAGTATTTGTCTCTTGATCCAGTCTAGGAGAGTTAATTATTCCATGATGGGGAGAAGTGGGAGGGAACAGTGCTAGAGCCAGGTACCCTGACTACAGGATGTCATTCAATTGTAACAATTGAACAATGCAGATATTATCAGACTTTTGTGTTCTAAAATGATATGTAACTTGGATAAAGTGAATGGGAAAGTTTCTAACCAAACCTGACCATGGACTGCAAGGTCTCCTCCATGTCTCCCTGTAACTGATGGAGCACCCCTCTATCAGGCAAGAAGATAGATGACCTCAGAACCTTTCCCTAATGACACTGAGACCTGTCACTCCATCTTCTTTACATGAGCCACAAACCTGCTTAGGTTAGGAGGGAATACTGAGGCAATTGGGCTTCTAGGTTTGCCTCAGTGTTCTCAACACTTCAGCATTCTTGACAAAAGTATGAAGGCTTTCAAGAGAGAAGATATATAGTTGGACAAATGTAAGTCCAATTCTTCCTTTGCTACAGTCCTCCTCTCTAAGAAAGAATTAGTGATGGTCACCTTTTAGGATGATAGACATGTACTGTTTAAAAAAAAACACTAGCTCCTAACTCTTTGAAAGGAAAGAAAAATGTAGAACCCACTTGAGCCAATTTCTTCCATAGACATGAACTCCCTGGTGCTCAGAGAATTGAGGTACAGTATCATCACCTGATTGTACAGAAACTAAGGAGGCACAGCAACTTACAACATGGTTAATAGGTGTGCTACTTTGACCAAGCATTATAACCTGAAAAAGCATGTTTTTCTAGCTCAATTACTCTTGCAGTCATTATAATAGCAAACACCCACCACTAGTAAGAGGACAGTGGTATGAAATTAAGCTGTCTGTTTTATCCCTTGCTATGGCTAGAATCTTTAGGCTCCTCCAAAATTCATTTTGAAACTGAATTCCTTATGCAACAGTATTAAGAAGCAGGACCTTAGAGGTGATTTGGTTATGAGGGCTTTGCCTTCTAAGAGGGCACAAGGGGTAAGTGTGGTCATTCTATCTCCTCCACTATGCAGAGACAGTGCCCATTCCTTCTGAAGGAAGCAGCCACAGGCATCACCTTGGAAGAAGATGGGACACTGAATCTTACCATATTTTTATCTTGGACTTCCCATTCCTCCACACTGGTAAATACATTTCTACTGCCTATCAATTACTCAGTCTCTGGCATTTTGTTACAGCAGCTCAAAAACACTAAGATATCCCTGAATAGCATTTCAGTAATATAGTGGAAATGCCATAGATAGATAGATAGATAGATAGATAGATAGATAGATAGATAGATAGATAGATAGACAGACAGACAGACAGACAGACAGACAGACAGACAGACAGACAGACAGACAGATAGATAGATAGATAGATAGATAGATAGATAGATAGATAGATAGATAGATAGATAGATAGATAGATAGATAGATAGATAGATAGATCTCGGAAGAAACAGAGAGAAAGTATGTTATCCCAGTGGGAGGAAATTGGAGTGGGAGGAAAGGACAGGAAAGACTGTGAAATAGGCAGCAATTTACCAGAGTCCTATGTGAAAGAGAGGATGTGAAGTGTTCATAACAAGAATCAGACAAAGAAGAAGTGTAAGTTTGTATATGGACGCTGAATATAAAAGGTTGTGACTGCTTATTCAGGTTGAGATGTTCAGCAAATCCCAGGGATATGAAGTAGATCTGGGTCACCAGAAGGAAATCAAAGCTATTGGCTTATGAGTCAACAGCATATGGAACACAGCATTGCCCATGCATGCGGGAGCTAAGAGTCAAATGCAGAAACCTAACAGACTGGCAAAGAAAATGCACAGAAAGAAGAGGAGTAATGTTGAATGGAGGAAGAAAAGCATGAAATATATGATGCCATGGGGTGAAGGATGCAAGAAGAATCAAGGATCATATGACAGCCAATAGTATCCAGTCCTCCAGTGATGTAAAGGAGGGCATAGGTTAGGTTTAGACCATTCCATGAGCTTATGGTGGACTTGGAGAGAAATTTAAGTAGAGATATGTGGGTTCACATCAGAATGAGAGAAAAGATAGACTGCCACAATTTATGAAAAGTGGTCTGAAGATTATAAACAATCATTGCAATCTCAAATACTTTTTCAATTTTGCAATTTGATGTTAAGAAATAATTTCGTCCACTTGCATATCCTCATTACTGGTTTAATGCATAAGTGTACCACCACATTGATGCTAAATATCCTGTTCTCTTCTCATCTTTATGCCCTCAACCCCCTCTGCCTACTGGATTATCTTCATTTTACAAAATTCAGATCCTATCCTAATAATTCCTGAATCATTCTACATCTATTTTACCTCTGCTTGTTTCTCTGGTCCCAGAACTGGCAGAATAACTAAAATAACCTGTGTGACACACCCTGCAGTTCATTGTAAATAAGCTTATGTCATTTAATTAGTTTTCATATGAAGCAAGGAAGACACAAGTCCCCTTGTAGAGCAGAAATTACAAGCTAACTTTATACTGTGAAAATGTAAGCCTTAACAACAAAATTGAAAGGATGAAGTAAGTAATAAAAAAAGATGAAATTGGTTCTGGGGAGA
>PVHP010049058.1:0-12305 GCA_004024765.1 Zapus hudsonius
TATATATATATATGTGATTATATATATTCTTATAAATAGATTATAAATATATGTTTATATAAAATCTATTTACAAGCAGAGAGAGATGTAAGGAGGGAAAGGGAGAGAATGGGTATACCAGGGCCTCTAGCTGCTGCAAACAAACCCCACCCAGATGCATAGGCTACTTTGTGAATCTGGCTTTATGTGGGTATTGGGGATTCAAACCTGGATCATTAGGCTTTGAGACAAGTGCTGAGCCTTTTTGTCGCCACAAGACTGGGTCTTTTGTTAGATGAGTACATTGAGTACAGGAGTGCAGTGTAGGCAAGGAATTACAATGGAGGATCCTGGAGGATAACTCCATAAGGACATAGGGTGGGTGAAAAGCAGTCAGTGGGTTCTAGGGGTGGAATATGTGGTCCCTGGACCAGTAGCATCTTCAGGGAGCTTTCCTGAAATGCAGATCCCAGACTACTGAGATCCTGAATTAGAACCCAGATCCCCTGAAGGCCACTGGCAGAAGGCTTTTTGAAACTGGTAGAGGGCAGCTCGAACTTGAGGCTGGAGGGTGAAATTGGAGTGTGTACTAGCAAGGAAGGTTAGCAGCCTAGCATGACAGATATAAGAGGCATGAGCTGCCAAACTCCAGCTTTTTACACAGCTCCTGCTATTTGGAACTTTTTTTTTTTTTGAGACAGGGTTTCTCTATGTAGCCATAGCTAGCCTAGAATTCGATATATAGTCCCGGATGGCTTGGAACTTTAAAAATTCCTCCTGCACCGTTCTGCGGTAGGATTTCAGGCATAGGCCACGCAACCAGGCTAATGTAGCCCAGGCTGTCCTCAAACTCGCAATGTAGCAGAAGCTGACCTTGAATTATGGTCCTTCTGCTTCCACCTCCCAAGTACTGGGATTACAAGCATGTGCCCAGTTTTTAATGCAATGCTGGGGATCGGACCCAGGTCTTCACACGTGTTGGGCAAAACCTCTACCCAACTGAGCGACGTTGCCAGCCCATGGAATTTCTGCTTTAAGTTTCTCCGTGGTTAAAAAGGGATTTCACCACCTCGCCGAGTTGGTGGATCTGCTTTCCAATCCGCCAGCTGTTGATTCCCAATTCAGGGGAAATAAAATAAAAATAAAGCCAACCCCTTTTCTTTCTCTTTGGGCTCGTCCAGTCTCCCTCTGATCCTTCTCAGTGGAACCGTCCGCCCGGCGAGGATAGACTTTGCATTCCGGGAAAACCAATCGCTAACCCACCGAATTCCCACGGACAGGAAGTGACGATCGAGAGGCGGCGGCCGAGCGATTTGTACTGCCTGGCCCCTGCGTGCCCTGCGCGCTGCGGGCTCTTTGCGCCTGCGCAGTGCGCCCTCCTCCCTTTCTGCCTCCGCTGCCGCCATGGCGCCTGTGGTTAGTATGGCTCCGCGTGCGGCCTGGGCTCCCGGAGCGCACGTGGGCCTGGCGGGCCGGCTCCGGCCGTGGCTCGCGGAGCGGGGCGGGGCGGGAGGGGACGGCGCTCTGCAGCGTCCGGCCGAGGTGGGCTCGCAGGCGGGACGGAGGGACCGAGGCCGCCGCCGGGCCCTGGCACGTTGTGGCGGCGGCGGCGGAGGCCGCGGCCCGGGGCCGTGCGGGAGATCCGGAGCTCCTTCCTGCCCCGGGGGCCTGGACTCCCGGCCCGATGACCCGGGCGAGGGGTGCGGAAGGAAGATGCGACTTGCCATCCTGGGAAGCCATGCATTGGAAGCCCGCGGCCAATAGGGGCGGAAAGGAACCTTCCAGCACCTCCTGGGGAGATGAGTTTCTATCGGGGTGCACCGGTGCAGATCGTTGGTTGCTGGTGTTGGGGTCCGGGCAGGCCGGGTGTGCTGGGCTGTGCAGTCCCCTTCCTGATCCTCATTGCGGGTTCCTGGTTTGCCACGGTACTCTTCTTTAAAAGCTGGCCATGGCTGGCTTGCATTTCCGGTTGCTTTAGTCTTTCTGATGGCTTCCATGCATTTGCGTGCTTTTTGGGTTACACGATTGTTGGGGCGCTTTCCAGGCTCATTGTGGGTAAATATGCTTGCTGACCTCCCGGGCTAGATTTAAAAGCACTCGTCCTGAGTGATAATGGAGACAAGGCCCTGTAAAAAAAGTAAGGAAAAAAAAGTCACTGTAAAAGAGTTAGTATAAGGTTTGAATAATCTTTTAAAGGCAAAGGGAGGAGGTGAGGTGAGTTCTTGGGGCGGGGGAACAACTTCACAAAACCTCAGAATGGATAATGCAGGTGAGACTGTATAGTTTCTGAAAATTAACTTGTCCTTTTCAGTAGTAAAGAAACGCATCTCATAAGGTGTACTCTGGTCATTTTCCTTTTTTTTTTTTGGTTTTCGAGGTAGGGTCTCACTCTAGTCCAGGCTGACCTGGAATTCACTATGTAGTCTCAGGGTGGCCTTGAACTAACGGCGATCCTCCTACCTCTGCCTCCCGAGTGCTGGGATTAAAGGCGTGCGCCACCAGGCCCGGCTCCTTGGTCGTTTTCTTAAAATGTATTTACACTAGTGTATGTGTATGTATGGGCGTGCCAGGGTCTCTTGCCTCTGCTGCAAGCTAACTTGAGGCAAGTGCTTCTTTGCAACCATCTTTACATGGGTGCTGGGGTATCCAACCCTGGGCTGGCAGGCATTGCAAACAAACACCTTTAACCTGTGAGCTATTTTTCAAGTGTTTATTCATGGGTTAAATCCATCAAAAGACCAAAAATAGGTGATAACAGTGTGGTATTAGGGTCCTAAGTTTTATTCTCATTCTTGTCCAGGCTGCAGTGGGGAAATAGCTGGGTACTGTGCACTTCTTGCTATACCTGAAAAGGTAGAGGAGACAGGGATTAGAAGTACAGAAACGGATGGGAGGACTATAGTCTGAGGTACAGGATAAGTCTGGTAAGGTTGATGTGGCAGTAAAATAGTTGCTATGCCTGGGTGTGGTGGCACACACCTTTAATCCCAGCATTTGGGAGGCAGAGGTGTAGGAGAATCAATGTGAGGTCCAAGCCACCCTGAGACTACATAGTGAATGCCAGGTCAGCCTGGGCTAGAGTGAGACCCTTACCTGGGAAAACAACAACCAAAAAATAGCTGATATTCAAAGCACTTAGCAGCTTTATGTAAAATAAAGTAATATTTCTTGAAACTGTACTTGGAAATTTTAGTCAAGGGGTAATACTTGTTTATGAGACTACAATGGACTCTTGCCACTGCTTACATGCACAAGACCCTTAAGACTTTGTGGGTGGCTTGATAATCAAATCTGGGCTGGCAGGCTTTGCAAGCAAGGGCTTTGAACCACTGAGCCGCATACTTGTAATAGACCTTCCTGCTTGAAGAGACTAGTAAAGTTGAATGGAACAAGAGTGGTAAAATGGTTTTCTTATCCAAAGCCCCCCTCACATACCCCTCAGAGCGAGGCCCTTGGTTGTACTCTGAAGGAAACCAGTATCCATGGGCTTCATACCTCTTGACATTTTTGGTTTTGTAAACTTTTTGGCTGGTTGAGGCTTCATTTCTGTTATTTGTACTTTCTTAGAAAAAGCTTGTGGCGAAGGGGGGCAAAAAAAAGAAGCAGGTTCTGAAGTTCACACTTGACTGCACCCACCCTGTGGAAGATGGGATCATGGATGCTGCCAATTTCGTAAGTTACATCTTTGTTGCCCCTCTGGACTAGGAACCTTTTGAGATGCTGTTGAGAACCTATTGTCGGCAACCCCACAGTTCTGGTGGGCAAGTTACATATTTATCTCTTAAGTCTCTTGTGTGCATCAGGAATAAATGAGGTGGGATTACAATAAATAAGGACTGTAGAACGTAGAAGACAGGGAACTGTCTGCCTTCCTCTCCATTGGTTTCCAAAGATTATTTTTATAAAAGACATTTTTGCTTATTTACAAACAGAGATTGGGCCTCCGGGTGCTGCAAACAGACTCCAGATGCATGTGCCACTTTGTGCATCTGGTTTTATGTGGGTATTGGGGATTCGAGCTTGGTTGTTAGGCTCTATAGGCAAGTGTCTTAACTGCTGAGCCATCTCTCTTGGGTTTATGATGCAGGGTTTCGCTCTAGCTCAGGCTGACCTGGAATTCACTATGTAGTCTCAGGGTGGCCTTGAACTCATGAGCCTACCTCTGCCTCTGAAGTGCTGGGATTGAAGGCATGTGCCTCCACACCTGGCGCTATATATATATATATATATATATATATATATATATATATATATATATATATATATATATATATATATATATATATATATATATATATATATATATTGGTTTTTTGAGGTAGGGTCTTGCTGTAGTCCATGCTGACCTGGAATTCACTACGTAGTTTCAGGGTGGCCTTGAACTCACGGCAATCCTCCTACCTCTGCCTCCCAAATGCTGGGATTAAAGGCGTGCGCCACCACGCCAGGCTAAAAATATTTTTTATTTAAAGTTTTTTTTTTTTATATTTATTGGCAAGTAGAGAGAGAGAGGATGGGCAAGGCAGGGCTTCCAGCTGCTTGCAAACCAACTCTAGATGCATGCACCACTTTGTGCATCTTGCCTTAATATGGGTACTGGGGAATTGAACACAGGTTGTTAGGCTTTGCAGATAAGTTCCTTAACCAATGAGCCATTTCTCCAGCTCATAAAGATATTTTTATTTGCATGTGTATATTGGTGGGTCAGGGTCTCTTGCCACAGCTGACCTGAGATTTTTGCATCACATTTTGCATCTTCAAAAATGTTTTTACTTAAAGTTATTTAAAAAATTAAATTTTGAAAGCAGAGAGAGAAGAGAGACAGACAGGGCCTCCAGCCACTGAAAACAAGCTTATGTGCCACCTTGGACACTGGCTTTATGTGGGATCTGGGGAATTGAATCCTGGTTGTTAGGCTTTGCAGGCAAGCACCTTAACCGTTGAGTCATCTCTCCAGTCCTAAGGTTGTATTTTTCTAAAGATATTTTTATTTGAGTGTGCATTGGTGAGTTAGGGTCTCTTGCCACTGCAGACATCAGATGTTTGCATCACTTTTTGCATCTGTTTTTACGTGGTTGTTGGAGAATTGAACCCAGCCCAACAGGTTTTGGAAGCAAGTTCCTCTACCTGCTCTGCCATCTCTCTTTCAAAGATGATGCAGACTCTCCATGGGTCCAGCATTGCCATTGTGCTTTTGGTAAGGTTTAATAAGCTGTGGTTCTTGCTGCAAGGAGGCTGGCACTCACTTCCATGGCTGTGGGCCCTCAGATGGCTGTGGCTCCTGGGTGCTCATTGTACTGAGTCCCTGTTCTGTGTTTGAAAGATCCTGCTTGTTAACTGTCTTTGTGAATCAGGAATTGCACAGTAATCTCCCTGTCACATTTTGACTCTTGAACATTGTTTTGGCTCTGGGGACAGGTATTTATATGACGTCTCCTAAATTTACATTTGCTCTTCAGACTCCAGAAGGTCCACTATTACAGCAACAATGATTTTCAAATTAAAAATACAGGCTTGGTTTGTAGCCATTAATATGGAGTAGAATGAGGTTAACTGCTTACGTGGCTTGCATCCTTCAAGCTTACTGTCCTTCACTGTCCTTCAAGGAATCCTTAGCTGGCCTGTCTTCCCTCCAGCCATTGTGGCTTCTTTTTATTTATTCCAGGTAGGGTCTCTAGTCCTTCCTACCTTAGCCTCCTGAATGCTGGCACCACCATGCCCAATTTGGCTTCTTCCTTTTAGGCACCTATGTGGTGGCCCTGCTCTAGTGTTATATCTGCCCCTTTCTGTAAATCATTCTCATCTCTGTATAAATAACTTTCCTTTTAGAAGCCTCAAAAGAGTAGAAAGCGGGCTGGAGAGATGCTTCAGCGGTTAAGGCACTTGCTTCTAGTGCCTAAGGCCCCGGGTTCAATTCCCCAGGACCCACATAAGCCAGACCCACAAGGTGGTGGCCCTGGTGCGCTCTCTTCTCTCCTCTTTCTCTCACTCTTATCTCTATCTCTCTGCTTGAAAATGAATAAATAAAATATTTTTTAAAAAAGAGTAGAAAGCTTCAGTCCTTTATATCTTAAGATTGTCAAGGTTTCTCACCTAGTCCCCTCCTGGAGCTTTACTAAAGAGAGCTTTAGGAATTTTTTTTCAGGCTGACCAAGCACAGGGGCCTTAGAAATGTTAGGCAGGTATTTCACCCCTGAATCCCCAGAATTAGAGGAGTTTTGAGCTGAAAAGACTTCATCTTATTGCTGTAGCCAAAAAACAAAAACAAAAACCCACAAAAGTTCCTTTTGGGTGTAGGCCCCGGAATCTGGAGGTTTGCAGAGTACCTCTGGGCCTGGGTCCTTGCCCTTTTTGCTGCTGCACCATGCATGAGACTCCAGATCTGAATTGTTTGGGTCTGGCTATGTCCATCTTTCTACTAGACTGATCACTTTTTCCTTTGATAGTGGTTTATGCAGCTTAGATCCAGAAGCTGATTGCACCCTTGCTTGCATGCTTTGCGTAAAAAGCTTGGCCGTGGGTTCCTGTCTGTGTCCTTTGCTGCCTTTTCTGTTTTTTTTTTTTGAGATAGGGTCTCTCTCTAGCCCAGGCTGACCTGAAATTCACTATGTAGTCTTAGGATGGCAATCCTTCTACCTCTGCCAAAGGTGTACACCATTATGCTCTGCTGCCTTTTATTTATTTAATTTTTTTTTGTCTTTTGAGATTGGATCTTACTTATATTGCCCAGGCTGGCTTCAAGCCTGTGATTCTCCTACCTCAGCCTCCCAAGGACATGGGATTACAGGTGTGTGCCACCATGACTGGCATACTGTGTATGTGGAACCATGAGTGTATTGCCTGCTAATACTTCAAGTGGAGGGGCTGGGGAGATGCTCAGTGGTCAAAGATGCTTGCTTGCAAAGTCTGTCAGCCTGGTTTGAATTCCCCAGTGATCAGTGTAAAGCTGTCTGGACCTTCGTTTGCATGGCAAGACCTTGTTGCACATCTGCACATATGTTCACTCATACACATATGCAAATACATAATTTTTTAAAGACTCCATGTGGAGGCATATTTGATCTTGCATGGAAGCAGTTAGGTTGCTGTCTTCATAATGTATGTAATAAGGTTGAGCAGTGCTATCTCCCACCTCTGCAAAGCAAAGATGTTAGATTTACCTTTTTTTTTTCTTTTAAAAAATATTTAACCTGGGCATGGTGGTGCACATCTTTAATCCTAGCATTTGGGAGGCAGAGGTAGGAAGATTACAGTGAGTTGGAGGCTACCCTGAGACTATATAGTGAATTCCAGGTCAACCTGGGCAAAACCCTTTAGGGATGGGAAGATGTCTCAGTGGTTAAAGGTGCTTGCAAAGCCTGCTAGCCTGGGTTTAATTCACATAGTTGTGTAAGCATCTGGTGTTCATCTGCAGTGTCAATACATGTGTCCACATACAAATAAGCAAATACAGTTGAAATAAAGCCTGAACATTCAAAAGAACCTGTGGTTTACTGTTGGGGAACAAAACTGAAAGAGTCCATTGAGAAAGGTTAGGCTGATTCACTCACTGGTCAATTGGCATTCTTACAGGAGCAGTTCCTCCAGGAGAGAATCAAAGTGAACGGCAAGGCTGGGAACCTTGGTGGAGGGGTCGTGACCATCGAGAGGAGCAAGAGCAAGATCACTGTAACCTCCGAGGTGCCTTTTTCCAAAAGGTATAAGAGGGGGGCTTCCTGGTTGCTTCCTGGTCACCTGTAATTTGTTTGGTGGGTCTCCTGCTAGTTACTGGTAAAAGCCTTGTGCAAGAGGGCAGTGAACGGACATGTATGTGTTCTTGTGATGTGTAATTTTTCAAAAATTAATTTTTTTGCAAGCAGAGAGAGACAAAGATAGGTGCTTCAGGGCCTCCAGCACGTGCCATGTTGTGCATCTGACTTAATGTGGGTACTGGGGATTGAACCCAGGCTATTAGGCTTTGCAAGCAAGTGCTTTAAACTGCTGAGTCATTTCTCCAGCCCTGTGATTCCCCCCCCCCCAGCTTTGTGTATGCTTGTATATGTGTGGAGGCCAGAGGTTGACATTGGTGTCTTCCTTGGTTGCTCTCCACCTTATTTTTTGAGGTCGAGTCTCTTGCTGAACCTAGAACTTATTCAGCTAGACTAGCTAGCCAGTGAGCCCCAGGGATTCTGTTTCTGCCTCCAGAGTGCTGGGATTACAGGTGCATACCACTTTTATGAGTCCTGGGGGATCTGAACTTGGTTCCTCATGCTTGTGTGGCTAACTTGGCTAACTCTTGCTCACTGAGACATCTCCAGTCCCTGTGACCTCTTTTTTTATTTATTATTTATTTATTATTCACAAGGGGAGAGAGAGAGAATATGAATGCAAGAACTATGGCCTCCCACCACTGCAAATGAACTCCAGATGCATGCACTACTTTATGCATCTGGGTACTGGGGATTTGAACCTAGGTGTCAGGCTTGCAAGCACCTTAACCACAAAGCCATCTGTCTTAGTCAGCCACACGCCACTGGGATGAATCTCCAAACTAGCACGACTTTGGGGAGGAAAGAATTTATTGAAGGAACAGACTCAGGGGAAGTTAAGAAAAAGGCTGGCCCCCTTTTACAGGAGCAAGCAGAGAGAGAGAGAGAGAGAGAGAGAGAGAGAGAGAGAGAGAGAGAGAGAGAGAAACAGCACCTTCAAAAGCAAGCAAGCACACTCCTACCACACTGTGATTCACGAAATGCAGAACTCCAGGTTAGGGTTCCTGCTCTTTTGCATATCTGTCCTCACTATTTTACATCCAAATTAGAAAGGGTCAGTCCCCCGGAGGCTAGGCCAAAGTGGCACTTCCTCCAGCCAGAAGCCTGGAGACAATAATTTTAATAAATCCTTAATTCTTTTGGGGGACATTATTCAAACTACCACACCATCTCTCCAGCTCCCCTGTGACCTCTTTATTATCAGTGTTGCATGAAGATGTTCCTGACTCATTTTCCTTCAGTGTTGGAAGTTTTGGGGTTTTGGGACAGGGGATTTTGAGGTAGGGTCTCGCTCTAGCCCACTCTGACCTGGAATTCACATAGTCTCAGGGTGGCCTTGAACTCCTGAGTTCTAGGATTAAAGGCATGTGCTACTATTCCTGGCCTGGGTTTTTGAGATAGTCTCTATAGCCCAAGCTGGCCTCAACTTCTAGAGTAGCTAGAATTACAGACGTGCACTCTCCACTATTACAGCCAGTTGTCGGCCTTCCTTTCTAATACTTTATCTGCAAGCAGAGAGAGGAGAGACAGAATGGGTATGCCAGGGCCACCAGCTGCTTCAAACAAACTCCAGATATACATGCACCTCTTTGTACATCTGACTTACATTGGCACTGGGGAATTGAACCCAGGTTGTTAGGCTTTTCAGACAAGCGCTTTAACTGCTGAGCCATCTCTCCAGCTCCTTCTCTTCCCTTTCCCTTTTTCTCTTCCTTTTCTTTTTTCTTTCTTTTTCCTCTTTTTCTCAAGATAGGGTCTCTAACCCAGGTTGACCTGGATCTCTCTGTAGTTCCAGTCTGGCCTCAAACTCATAGCGATTTTCCTACCTCTGTGTCTAGAGTGTTAGAATTAAAGGTGTATGCCACTGCACCCAGCTGGCCTGCCTGCCTGCCTTTGTTTTGTTTTTTTGAGGTAGGGTCTTGCTCTAGCCCAGGCCTTGAACTCATGGCAATCCTCCTACCTCTGCCTCCTGAGTGCTGGGATTAAAGGTGAGCGCTACAACCCCGGTTTTGGTTGTTCTTTCTTGAATTGACAGTATAATTTTTTTTGAAACTTTCTCAAGGGTATCTCTTAAACTAGAACATTTTTCTTTGTCTCTGAATTTGATCCTCTCCCCATTTTTATTGTTTGAGGCATTGTGTTGTACGAATGTGTATTGCATGCTTGTATAGGTGTGCTATATGCAGATGCTTTAGGGAACATTGGGCATCCTAGTGCTCTTGTGTGGTATTTCCTTCAGCCTCAGCAGCTGTCCTGTCTGCCCACCTCAGGATTGGTGTGCATGGCTGCCTTTTCACATGTCTGCTGGGAATTCAGGCTCTCTTGCACCTTTGTGCTTGTGCAACAAGCTTTCTTATCTACAGAGTCATCTTTCCAGGTTACCCCCCCCCCCCCAATGCTTTACTGTTTTTTTTCCCCCCTGAGCTAGAGTCTTGATTTAGCCCAGGTTGGCCTGGAATTCACTAGGTAGTCTCAGGGTGGCTTTGAACTCATAGCAATCCTCCTACCTCTGCCTCCTGAGTGCTATGATTAAAGGCATGCACCACTGTGCCCGGCTTACTGTAAGTTTTTATAAACTACCAAAATGGTAAATTAAGTGCCTCATATGAACTCAATACAGAATGGCTTAAATGGGGGGAGAGACAGGATCTTATGTGGCCTAGGCTATCCTTGATCATTATCTTCCTACCTCAGCCTCCCAAGTGCTAACATGACAGGTCTATCACCACGCCTGGCTTATTTCCTGATTTCTGAAGGGAAAAGTGGGTAGTGTTGAGCTCTGTATATTACTTTTGCTAACAGTATGCATGTCTTAGAGGTGGTAGTGATGTGTGCTTGCTGTTAACATTTGGGTCCTTGCCAGCATTGCATGCAGTCCTCTCAGCAGTCTGAAGAGCTGTTCAGCATCTTAAGGCCCATTTTGTAGTAGTATGAGAAACTGATGTGTGATAAGGTGAATTTGCCTAGCAGAGGGTTTGTGTAATATAGTCCTGCTTCCCTTTATGGTGTTGGGATAATGCAGAATAGCTCACCTTGGGACCTCACCTCATGCCACCTTTAGGTAGTCAGGATGTTGGCACAAAGCCAGGCTGGACACAGGGTGGGTTTTCTACCACCTGACTAGCTCCCATCCACATTAAGGCAGCAGTGGGGCAGACAGATTAAAAAAAAATTCTGTGCATGACCTAGGGTGTAGCTCAGCTGTTGAGCATGCTTGCCCAGCATGTATGAGGCCCTGGGATTGAGTCTCCCAGTACAGAAGTTTAGGGCATGGTGAATCACAAATCTCTGGTCAATTTCAGGTTGGGGTTGAGTGGGTGGGGGGTCTGTTGAACCCAGTAGTTTAAGCCAGCCTGGGTAATAGTGGGACCCATCTTACAAAACAACACAAATCTGATCACTGCTGGAATATGTACACGCACAGGGTGACACACTATACAAGTGAGGGTAAGCATTCCCAACAATTTCTACCACCTTGGGAGGGTTGCACTAGATTGTGGGAAGTGCTTGGAGCTGGTTGGAGAGTGTTCTCAGTAAGTATTAAGGCTGTGTGCACTTACCTTTCTCAGTGGTCACAACAGACCTTTTCATAGGTGTTTGCTGTTGCTTAGTAGAGAACTGCATTAAAAAAATATCTTTATTTGCAAGCAGAGATCAGAGAGAGACAGAATAAGCGCCCTACAAAGGAACACCAGGTGCATGCATCACTTTGTACATGCAGCCTTACGTGGGTACTGGGGAATCGAACTCTGGTTGTTAGGCTTTGCAGGGAAATGCATTAACCACTGAGCAATTTCTCCAGCCCTGAGAACTGTTTTTATTGCCAATTTAGGTGACAGATGATTGACATTCTTCCAGGTATACTGGGTATACTTGGCTTACCTTTGACTGTTGTGGAGGGTGGGGAAAGATAATGGCTTTGAATGTGTGTGTTTGATAAAAACTAAAGCTTCAGAATGCAAGGAAGTCATCTGTCTAGTGTAGTTCTTAAGTGTCCTTTCTCTGCAGGTATTTGAAATATCTCACCAAAAAATATTTGAAGAAGAATAACCTACGTGATTGGTTACGCGTAGTTGCTAACAGCAAAGAGAGTTACGAATTGCGTTACTTCCAGATTAACCAGGACGAAGAAGAGGAGGAAGATGAGGATTAAAACACTGGTCTGGAATATTTTGTATGAATTCATGAATAAAACTTAGGAACAAAACTGGTGGTTTCTCCTTGTGTCTCTGCAGTGTGGATTGGACGGAAAATCGGAAATCACGGCAAACGGCTTGACGTGGGCTGCCGCTTGTTTGTATCTAGACTTTTTTTCCTTCTGTGTGAAATTCAGTTCTTCCAGTAGTTATGCCCAGTAAAAACAGGGTACTTAAGGGAACTGACAACCCATCCGACATTGACATTGAGGGTAAAGGCGTGAGCTTCAGAGAGTTCCATCTTCTCGCTTTGGGTGACAGTCAATTGTATCTGGTACCCTTCTCAGAGGAAGACTCAAGAACAGTGTGGGGTTTTAATTCATGAAAAACAAAAGAGATGATTTCCCCTGTCCAGATTCTTGTGCGAAAGTATCAGTGTCAG
>PVHP010049059.1:0-12304 GCA_004024765.1 Zapus hudsonius
GGGTCTTGCAACCCTTTCCCAGACTTGTTGATTTCCTGAGTCTCTGGAATTTCCTTCCTGCACTGCCTGTGCAGGAAGGGATGTTCATTTCTAGCTCCCCTGAGCTTCCTTACATCCGGCCCCCTACTGACAGGTCTGCCTTCCTGTGAACAACCTCAGAGACCCACCCAAGATTACTAAAAAGGTCAAGTTGACAACAAAATTTAACCATCACAGGGATTCTGCATATAAGTTAAATGTTGTTATGTTTGGAATTTAAAACTGGAATTATATGGTATAAACATGCATGGCAAACATACAAAATTCATATGACTAAATTTTCTTGTCATCTCCTCAAAAAAGAAAGAAAGAAAACTAGAGACCATAAAAAAAAGACAAAAAGCCTTTTAGTGTCTTTTTTCATGGATTTTGAACACAAGGTCCAACATTTTCTTTCTTTCTTTGTTTATTTTTGCACTGGGCCCTGAATATTACGTGACTAGCTCTATGAGATTGAATGGTGGCCCGTGTGCTAGTAGAGTTTACAAATATTACCTTATATGGCAAAAACTCTAAGTCCAGATCATCCAGATAAGTTCTACGTGCAATAGAAGCAGCTTTATGGGACAGACACACGGAGTGGAGGACTCAGAGAAGAGGAGGAGGCGATGTGACCTTGGGGTAGGGGCTGGTATGAGGTGGCCACCAGCTGAGCAATGCCTGGGACCACCAGGACCTGGAGGGGACATGGCCTGGGAGGATTCCCAAGTGCCTTTGGAAGGGTCATAGCCCGGAGGCACCCAAATTTCAGAGCTATTTTCTCTAGAACACATATTGTTTTTAAGCCTATTTGTGGGAATTGTTTGCTTGTTTGTTTTAATAACAGCTTCACAAAGGCCATGGAGACTGGGCTCTTGAAGGCTTTGCCCATGACACCAGCCTGCCTCTTCCTTCTCTAGGTAAAATAGCTCCTCGTGAGTCTTTACAAGAAGATGGCATTCTCTAAGTGTTTCCCACAGGGTTTTGTCCCTGGGCTCTGCCTGCCTCAGGGAGGAGGGGAACACCATGCCTGGAACAGTGTGTCACACTGGGGATGTTAGGTCACCAGTATAGACTGCGCTTGAAGCCCTGGGTGGGGATGAGAGCTCAGAAAGAAACTATAGAAAGGAAAGGAGTGAAAAAGGGGAGGAAGCTTTAGAACAGAAACATTCACCTGGCAACACTGGACCCACAACACTTTGAAATTGTGAGCAAATTATTCTTCAAGTCAGGTTTCTATAATTACAGCCATCCTTTATAGCGTGTATAGTTTTGATAAGTACTGTCATATATAACTCTAACTTTAAAGATAAATATCATGATTCAGGGCTTAGAAGAAAAAGAGGAATCCAAATGAAATCACACTGAGAAGGTCAGGGCCGAGTTGTAACACCAAGAGAGAAGGAAGCCTAAGCCACTAACTAAGAAAAGGATGCTGATCTTTAAGACAATTCCCAGTGATGTCTGGGAAGCCATTTATGTGGAGTGGAAGGGAGAGAAAGATCTAGAAGCATGCTGGTCTGGTGTCTACGTGGGAAGGAAGGTCACACAGAAGCAGTATATGCAGACTGCTCCTTCAGGAACTATTCTAACCAAGGACAATGCAAACCAACCCCTGTCAGTAGAAAAATGGCCTCAAGGGTCCCTTTTGATAACAATGGTCAAGATAACCAGCATTAGTATCTATATATATTTTTTAAAATGTAGGTCTTTAATGAGCACCTGATTTTACTGGTATTTACTCCGACTTTTCCTACAGAATAAATTCACTTTACATCGATACCACTAATTTGACTGAAAAGGCATAGAGCATGTTACTGTGGCCATAAGAGCTGCCCAAGACCCATGTCTGAGGGTTTACAGGCTGCGTGTGGTCAGAAAAGTTCACTGCTCAGCTGATGAAGAGTGTGACAGTCATCGTCCTTTCCTGGATGGACTAGCCTTGTCTGGGCCGACTCTCCCCAACACAGGCACAAATACACGGGAATGTGGTGAGTAAGGATCCACCAACCTAGTTTTAACCTCTGCTCAGATTATGAGAAAAACCATGGATGCAAGAAAGAAAACATTTTAATCAAACTTGGAAATCTGCAGATACCAGAACACTTTTCACTCCTAATGTCAGATGGGAATGTTGTATCACAGCGATCTATTTCTGAGTGTATTCTCTCTCTCTCCCATTCTCTCTGTCTCTCTCTCTCTCCACACACACACACACACACACACACTCCATCCATATTTTTATTTGCATTCAATTTCATGTCAATCTTCTATGTTTTGGGTCAAACAAACGCATGACATCAGAGGTAGGCTTCCCCCACGAGTTCATCAAAGTGTGACAGGATAAAAGTGTCACATTGATACAGTTTAGAAAACTGGAACCCTCATCCACCACCTCCTTCGCCTCTGTCACTTGTTGAAGGTGCTTTACTCCTCTGGAATCTTCCCTGATGTATGCTATGTAGATAAGCCAAAATGTCTCAGCACCAACAGTCCTTGAAAAGAGAATTAGATGTGGAATCCAAAGAGATGGGCTATGAGTCACAGCTCTCTGTCACTTGCTAGCCATGGGACATTGTTGTGAAAGCTCAAATGAATTCAAGAAGGTTCCATGATGAGCTGGCATTGCTATTACCACTCCCTGCCAGCATGCTAGGCAAGTGCCCGGTGCTGAAAGCCCTGTTGTCACTCTGGCTGGGAATCCTGTCGTGTTCACCTTCCTGATGTACCTGCCTCCCTTTCATCTTCCAGGATCAGAAGAGCTCACAGGGAAACAGACTTCCCAACACATATCCTTAAAGCAGACGTCACCGATGTGCTCACTTCTCTCTCTCTTCGTTATGAAGATTAGGGGTGCAATTTTCAAAGCACCCCTTGTCCTGTGCCTTCTGCTCTTCCTTTCCTTCACAGTTTCAATGTCAGTAAGTAAGACTCTTAGATCGAGAATTGGGGTGTACATCAGTGTGAGCGAGCCTCCAGCCCATGAAGAGGTAAACAGAAAAGCTAGACCCAGTTTTCAGACATACTTGAGAGTAGACTTTTTTCCTCAGATGAGTCTCTTTACCATCAGTCCACATTCCTAATTTCAGTGTAACAACTTTTATTTGACATGTATATGTGGTGTATGTGTGAATATGTGTTTGTATGCATGTGAGTGAATGTATGTTAGTGTGAGGTCAGAGGCTGACATCGCATTTCTTTCTCAATTATTCTCTACCTTATTATTATGATTATTATTTTTTTGAAACAGCATCTCTCACTGAACCTGTAGCTCATCAATTCAGCTAGACTAGCTAACAACAAGCCCAGAGGTGCCCTCTCTGTCTTCCCAGGGCCAGTGTTACAGATGTGCACTGCCCTGGCCAACTGCCCTGGGTGCTGGAGGAGCAAACTCAGGTCCACCATCTCCCCATGTTCCCTCTGTGCGACAATTTACAAACCAATGTTCCACCCAGATTTACTTGATATTATTAAACAAATCCTTAGTAAAGTTTATGAGAAAGAAAGCCCTTCCCATGTCAGAGGTGAGACAAGTACTGTATGTCAGAGCAGAAAACCTGGCAATGTGTAGGGTGAGAAGTCTGTTCATGAGAAGCCAAGGTTAAGATAATGTGAATCATGGTTGGGTTTTTTTTTTCCTTGCAGAACTGGAGCTACAAATTGCCCTTTGCCTCTAAGAGTAGATCTTTCTATACTAATAAAAATGACAGATGTGACCCTTTGGGATTTCAAAACTGGGTGAAGACTTTGAAATCATGGCCCAACAGCTGGTCAGCATGACTGTCACATGGCTGACAGACTTCTCTCTTATTTCAGAGTTCTCAACAGGAACACGTGGTTTTCATTTGTGATCCTTATCTGCTACATCAAAAACTACTGTCCAGGGGCTGGAGAGATGGCTCAGTGGTTAAGGCATTTGCCTGCAAAACTTAGTGACCCAGGTTCAATTCCCCAGTATCCAAGTAAAGCCAGATGCACAAAGTAGCACATGCATCTGGAGTTCACAGTAACTAGAGGCTCTGGTGTGTCTATTATCTCTCTCTCTCTCTCTCTCTCTCTCTCTCTCTCTCTGCTTGAAAGTAATAAAGAAAATAGTTTTAAAAATACTGTCCAGGGAAGAAAGATAAAATGATTTCACACATCAAGAAAATTTGGTTAGTTTTACCTTTTATTGGACAAAATTGGGTATTTTTTAATTGGCTAAACCTTTCACTTAATGAGACATTAATAAAAATGTATTGAATGAAATATTAGGACGTTGAGTTTCGTCAGTGCTCCACTGAGGGCTTCCTACTTACTGGTCAGCCTTTCTTCCTCCCCCTACATTTAGAAAAATAACTCTTGGGTTCTTCCAAATGCCAATTAGGGAGCAAAGAAGCTCTAGAGAGATGAAATGAAAAATTGAGTAGTGATCAAATCTTCAAAGATTTCCTTTTTCTTGTTAACTCTCTGAATCGCTCTGGAGTTTGATGACAACGTGAGGCTAGCTGTAGCCACAGCCCCCACAGAGCCATCAACAGGTCTTCTGTGTGACCCAGAGGCATTATTGTAGCCCCAATGTTTGCAGAACACAGGCTGACCCCAGAGACCACTGAGTTGTCTTTCTCTGTTATCTATGTTAAAAAGATTTATTACTTATTTATTATTCATTTCCGCCCCGCCCCCCCCAAGACCCAGAGTGACCTAAAACATACTCTCTAAACCAGGCTGGCTTTTTTTTAAAGTAATTTTTTTATTGTCCATCATGAGTTACAATATTTAGTGGGCAAACAATGCAGGCTGGCTTTTAACTTGTGGCAATCCTCTTGTTTCAGCCTCCCAAAAGCTGGCATGAAAGGTGGGATCACCTTCTCAACCGGGCTGTTGAAAAGATTTTTATTGTGGTTATTCTACCACTGTTTATTTTAAATGATGAGTTACAGTATTTTCCAATTCTAGCCTCTCAATGGAATAGTGCCATGGTTCTTAAGTTCACAGATGAATAGTTAGTTCTGTGGCAACTTTATTTACTGGTCCACTTTCTTATGAGTGTTATTTGGCATTCTGGAGGTTTTCGTGGGCACTGGCCACTCTCACTAGTGGCCTGTTCATGCCAGCCCAAAATGGAAACCCTCTCTTGGTATCACCACCACCCAAACAAACACAAACATCAAAAACAAATACCATAGCTGGGTGTGGTGACACACACCTTTCGGGAGGCAGAGGCAGGAGGAGGATCACTGTGAGTTCAAGGCCAGCCTGAGACTACATAGTGAATTTCAGGTTAGCCTGGGCTAGAGTGAAACTCTACCTCTAAACACTCCCCCCTCCAAAAAGAAAAACCAAATGCCATAAACAAAAAGCTATAAAAATAGGCTACTTATGGATGAAAACTAAATAAACACCACGGTGGAACCTGCTTTCTTGGGAGCAAAGTATCTTCTGATATGCCTGGGCCAAGGACAGATTTAACCCTTTGGGATTTTGAAGCTGTGTAAAGACTTTGAAATCATGACTGAGCAGTTGGTCAGCCATGAGAAAGTACGCAATGAAAATTGCTGTGTTCACTACTGCACGGCAGACATTTTCATTGTTTCGTTTCGCTGGTTGAATTTGTGGAAATTAACTTTATTGAATGAGCACACAGCATGTCCTAAGTTCATCTGAACTTTCAAAGTCAACAGAGACGACATAATATATAAGCACTCATTTCTAAGGAGGGGAGAGATTTATGAGTCAAGATAGATACAGACCAATGAAATGGTTAATACTCAAACTAGCTCTAATCCTGGGCAATTTATGGTATGACTCATAAATGCCGGATAGAAGGAAAAGTTCACTTTTAAAACCATTAACCCAGTGATAAGATCTTTGAGAATTTCATTCCAAACACTGTTTTCTGAAGATTCAGCCTCATATTGATTGTGGTAGATAACCTCCTGACTGTCTTCTTCTGCAATATCTCTTGTCTAGTAAGCCTGGAGTTTAGCAGAAGAGATAACACCTTTGCCCTCCCACCCCCACTGTGGACTTTGACAAATGACAGGTTCTGTGTCTACTGGAACCACTTTCCTGCTATCCAGAAAAAAATCTAAGCATCTCAGCATGTTCTTTTCAGTTAAATCATTCATTTTGAAATTTTCACTTAACTGTCAGAAAGCATTTTGTTTCAGGGCTAAAGGTTCTTGTCAAGATTGTTATTGTTCAGTTTCTTGTGACCAAAAAATGCCTATAAAAGCAACTGAAGGAAGGAAGGAAAGGTTTATTTGGGCTCACAGTTTAAGGATCTAGTCCATCATGGTGGAAAGACATGAGGTATCCAGTGGATTTCATTCCACAGTCAGGAAACAGACATGAATCCAATCCTCAACTTTGTCTTTTTATTCAGTCTGAGACCCCAGCCCTTTGAGACAGTCCTGTGCCCAGTTAGGGTAAATCTTCCAATCTCACTCAACCTCATCTTCTTCACTGACATGTTCAGAGGCTTGTCTCCTTGGTGATTCCGGAGCTTTAAAATTAAGTTGACAATTGAGATTAACTATCACAGGTACTAAGGTAAAAAGTAACAATGACTTTATTCTCATGAGTTTGTGAAATTTAGTAAAGTGAATCTAGTTGCTTTGTGATGGGAGCTGGGATGAGGAGGAGTTTTCATGTGTGGAGCTGGTATCATTTTGAACAGTCCAGGTAACAGGTGGATGATGGGACCAACCTTGAGCCTGTATCTCACTGAATCAGCCTGCTGCTTCTTCCAGAAAAACTTTTCAATTCTGCTTAATCCAGCTTCATAGACATGTTGTGATGATGAATAATATATTTTTAAAACTTTTGGGGCTGGAGATATGGCTCAGCAATTAGAGTGACTGCCTGCAAATCCTAACAACTGGGGTTCAATTTCCCAGTACCCACATAAGTCAGATGCACAAAGCAGTACATACATCTGGAGTTCATTTGCAGTGGCTGGAGTCCCTGGCATGGGTCATGATCTCTCTCTCTTTCTCTTTCTCTCTCTCTTTTTCTCTCTCTCTATCTCTCTACAAATAAGTAAATATTTTAAAACCTTTTACACATACTTCTTGGAGCACATTAAGCACTCAGCACAAGCCACTTTAAAAACCTTCCCATTCCAAGTCCACCAAGATGGTTCCCATAATTAGACGTTCAACCCTATACAGATCCTGGGGTATGAGCCTCAAGGCTGGTGTAAGCACAAAGCTATAATCACCACAGATTCAAGATATCTGTTTATGTTTGTATTGCATGAACGGAAACTTGGAAACAAAAGTTTCAGATCATCTTAAAGGATGCCTTTCTCAAACACTGAGATAGTCAATCCCAATAGGAGAAAGTCTCATTCATTCTCACTCCTTGAACCCTTCTGCTCCCCCACTTAAATGTAGTCTGTTTGCATCAGGGGACTTAGGCAAAGCAGACAGAGAAAGTGATGGTCCACCTCGGCCGTGATGAGGATGGCTCACATGTATTATACAATAAGCTCAGTAACTTGTAAGCATGTCTTCCAATCCTCACGGCATCCTTTTGAAGAGAATAACGTATTGACTTTCTAGTTCAGATGAAAAAACAGAGGTTGGGCTGGAGAGATGGCACATCAGTTAAGGCACTTGCCTGCAAAAGCTTAAGAATCGAGTTCAACTCCCCAATTCCTATATAAGGCCAGATGCACAAAGTGGCACCTGCATCTGGAGTTTGTTCGAAGTGGCTAGATGCCCTGGCACACCCATTCTCTCTGTGTGTCTGTCTCTCTTCTCTCTGCCTCTCTCTGCTTGTAAATAAATAAATAAATAAATAAATAAATAAATAAATAAATAAATAAATAAATAAATAAAAGAGTAAACAATAAATAAATAAAACATAGAGGTTAACTAATTTTCCCAAGGCTTTCACTGCCTTGGGACATGAAAGCAGAGATTTTAACCCACTGCTGAATGAAGAGTAATGGTTGTTAAGTCGGCACTTCACTGGGAGTCTGCTGGCTGTGAATGACATGGTGAGGACTCAGGACTCATGAGTCATTTCCCTACTATGGTGACCTAGTACTGAGGGGTCCTGGGGTCCTCAATGTTCTTCAGTTAAAATGTAGATACCTATCATGTCTGTATCTACTATTACATAACAAAAGGAATGGGGTTGGGAGGGGTACTTGTTAATATCTGTCTACTCTGATAAGACTTAAAGCCACTTGGAAATCTCCTGGACCTATCCTAGAACCTGGCAAATGATGTAATAAATAATAGATGTGTTAGGAATAGAAGAAATGCCAGCTGAATGTCGCAGTGGGTAAAAGTTTGCAGTGTGATGAGCTGACTTCTGATCCTAGGACCCATGGAAAGCCAGATCCAATAAGAAGCACCTGGAATCTTGGGGTGCCCATGGCGAGATGGGAGGTGGAGGCATGATAGTTCTCAGAAGCTTATGGGCCAGCTAGCCTGGTGTACACATCAGTAAGACACACAATCAACAAGAAATGCTGCCTCAAACGAGGTAAAAGGGAAGAATGACAGACACACAGAGAAGGTCGTCTCATTTACACGCCTTTTCTGTGACACACTATATATATATGTATATATGTATGTGTATGTGCATAGGTACATGTATATGTATATATACACACATTATATATACACACACTATATACATATATATATACACACACTATATATGTGTATATATATAATAAGAATCAAAGAAAGAAATGATATATAATGACATGGCTTGCTTTGTGTTTTTTAGTGTGTGTTGTATATATATATATATATATATATATATAGTGTATATATATATAGTGTGTATATATATATAAGAATGAAAGAAAAAAATGATACATAATGACATGATTTGCTTTGTGTTTTTTTTTAACTCTTCTCTTTTCATCATGTATAAAAACCAAACGAAAGCCCATATAGTAGAATAAATGTTTAAATATGGCGTACTTTAAATAAGGTATATTTTTCTTTATTTCAAGCTGTAAACTGATAAGGATACAGTGAAACAGAACAGAAATCTAGAATCCAAAATGAACTGAGACAGAGTAGAGAAAGAGAAATCAAAGCAAAGGAAGTAAAGGAAAGTCGAGGTGGCACTAAATGAAAGTCAAATGGCCATCATATTGTCAGGTGCTAGGGCATCCATTATTTTCTGGTCTCTGTGGCCCCTTCCCTAGTCTTTGAGGCTTTCTTCCTGTTACACCATTGGCCACTACTCAGGGTTCACTCTCCTTAATCTCCAGTTAATGTTGCAAATCTGCCTTGGTCAATGCTTCTAAATTACCTGTTGTCTAACCCTATCACAGCGCAAGGAAATCCTTTCGGGGTAATACAATAATTATTTGCTGGTAAGATCATCTATAGCTTGACTAATCTGATCTCTATTGGTTATCTAGAGGAGACGCAGGTGCAGGTTGGAGCATGGGCTTCGGAACCAAGTCCACTGTGAAACCTGCCCACAGTGGTCAGTAGCTTGGGACCCAACCTGTGTTCTCATACATTGTGGGGGGAACCATATAACCAGCTGCTTCACTTATAGCAGCTCATGTCCTCACAAACCCATTGCAAAGTGAAGATATTTGAAGCAAAAAATGCAATTAGTGTATCTAAGCTACTGACCACCACAGCTGGACAAGACAGCATACTGTAATGTCCTGGTTGTTCACCTCTGTGGCTACATAGCTCACTTTTAATGCCCAGTGTGGCCAGAAAATAAGTATATGCCCCCTACTGCTAACTGTGGACAGGTTCAAAACTTGGAGAATAGTTTCTATGAAGTGGGCTTTCTTTTACGCCAGTGTGAAGTTGAAAATTAGAAGCAGAGCCATTGTTAAGTCAGGACTCTCTGCCATCCCTGATGCATAAAGTGTTACAAGGATCACGTGACACGAAGGGACATTAACTTTCTGTGACAATTATATTTGACAGTAAGGGAAACCCTAGGAATGCCATGTCTGAATTATATCATAAATACATAAACTGAACAGTGGGTAGCAAACTAATATTCCAACTGTGAATATACTTTTTAAAATTAAAAAAACTTAAGGAAAACAAAAGCAATTGTTTGAAAACACATAATAAAACCTAAGCTAATAAATTTAAAAAATAAACACCTGTGACTAGCAATAGGCACACCTAATAACAGGAGCCAAAAGTGACATTTCTTTTGTTAAAATATTTTTATTGCCAACCTTGGGTGCCTTTAATCCCGCGACTTAATTTGGAAGGCAGAGGTAGGAGTATCACAGTGAGTTTGAGGACAGCCTGAAACTATAGAGTGAGTTCCAGGTCAGCCTGGGCTAGAGTGAGGCACTATACCTCAATAAAACAACAACAAACTTATTTACGTGTGTGTGTGTGATGATAAAGAGAGAGAGAGAGAGAGAGAGGTTGAGGGAGAGAGAGAGAGAAGAACAGGGCATACTAGGCCTCTTGCCAAAGCAAATGAACTCCCGAAGCATGTGACTGGCTTTATGGGGTACTAGAGAATCAGTTGAACCTGAACCAGCAGGCTTTACAAGCAAGCAGGTGCCTTTAACCGCTGAGCCATCTCCCCAGCTCTGACATTACTTTTCTGATAGTAATAAGAAATTTCAAGTTTGTGATGATGGTGCAGAATATTTTGAAATATCTATAACGACTACCATGAAATACAAACATCAGTGCTCTATTGGTGACAAAGTCCCAGCACTGTTATCAAGGTTTGCTATATATAGTTACAATTATAACAAATGCTAAATTCCAAGTAAAGGCTGGAGAAAATAAATACACGATTCCTTTTCATCCAAGTTCAGAGACCTTCATTAATTCCAGCCTTATACCTTTTGGACTTCAGGTAAAGGTCTTGAAGACATATAGGGAACAGCACAGTGTTTGGCTAATAGAAAGAACTCTATAAATTATTCATGACTCAAAAATTTTCTCTGAGGAGTAGAAATGATGCCATGGTGTTGGGGTGAAGCACAGAAAATCGCCTGTTTCGTGGGATAAAAGTTCAGCAGCTTCGTATAATTCAATAATATAACAGAAACCGCATAATGTAACACGTAAAACGAATTCTTCAGTATACACCATTTTTTTCTAATTCCTCAGTACACACTGATTTTTTTTCCCTATGAAAGTATATATTAGCTGAGCAAGGGCTTTAAAGCATAGAGTGAGTGTGGAGTGTTAAATGGATTTTTCTTTCGGTTCTTTCCAGTATTTGTTGACAAAGACAAATGAACACAATTTGGGGGTTATTGTGAGACACCTGATGCTTCTTAACATATATCTTTATCTTCTTAATTATAGAACATTTGTTATGTCTGAAACTCACTCATCCCTGGTGATTCACTCGGACCTAGAAAATCTCTCCTGTGTTACCAGCAAGTTTACCCCTATTTTTTGGAGGAGGTCCATGGCCTACAGTACTTAGGTATCATATAGAAATCTGAAAGATCCTGTACACATAATCACCCCCAAAGAAGTTTCTAGTATAGTCCCAGAAGTAACATGTCAGTTACCCTGAGGGGCAGGAAAGTTCTCACAGATAGATTTAAATACTAGTCTCAGCCTTGCTGTGAACGTCCCTGGGGACCAGAGGGATGACAGGCAAGGGCTCCTCTTCCTGCTGCTACTCAGACGACTCCAGGACCACCTCCATGCTGGCACAGAGGAATGGAGAAATACAGAGATGAGGAAACAGCAGCCTCTAACATCCTCTTGCCCTTGCAAGAGAGAAGCCATCAGGGTCCACCTCTGAGCTTCACTTCTCACTGCGCATGCTCCAGTGTTAACTGCATTGTCAATTTCAAAAAGTGGAGTTAAGTGGAGAGAGCATAATTTTGTGAGCCCTTAAAAAATCAGACTGTCTCATGTACAGACTCTGAAAAGGTTATTTAAACACATAAATGAGGCACTGAAAGGCTGATTTGAAGAAAAATGCTTTTCAAGTTTTATCAAGCTCCAAGCGGCATCTCCTGCCATTCAAGTTACTGATCATATTTTTAAGATTTGATAGATTTACTTTAATAGTGATTCTTCGATGAATATCCACTCTATTCTCACTTCACATACATTTCCTTACATAATTCTCACAATTGTCACAAAAAACAACAACATGTTCAGAGAAGAAACAAGAGATGTCCTAGAAGAGTTGATAGTTTTATGGAACATATTTCAATATGAATTAAGGAAAACATGTTGATAAGAAAAATTAAAAGTGCCTGACACTTATCAGGTGCTCAAAATATATATATATATATATATATATATATATATATATATATATATATATATATATATATATATATATATATATA